>DWPA01006718.1:0-10812 GCA_018251375.1 Calpodes ethlius
TGCCTTTGAATCCAGTCCCACAGTCCCACAGTCTTCTTATATCACCTAATGTTATCATATAGTTCTTCCTACAGTCCTATCCAAAGTTTGTTACAAATGTTCATGGGCAGTAGATAGTGGCATTACTACTTTGTTTGCTATCCTTATCTATATATTATATTAAGATATTTGAATATATATGAAGTCGATAAACTCAGAAACTATTTGACCGATCATAAAAAAATTGGTATGTAAATATATTTTTCCACGGAGAAGGTTTATATGCTATGTTTATTCATGTACCCACCACCAGGCGGCGCTGTACTGTCTACTACCGCACCGTTTAACCGATTGTCATAAAAATTGCTATTGTCATGTATTTTTTCTCGGAAGACACGAATATGCTATGATTCAGGAGATATAACTTGCTATCAGGCAGCGCTGTAAAGTGTCGACTATTTAAAGACAATTATTTATTCATACTGAATCGGGTCGGGTTCGCTAGTCATATAAAAAATAAACGTATTAGCTAGTACTGAAGTATTCAGACTCCTCACATTATGCAGCGTATTTTTTTTCCATTCCGCAACACCTCAGCCAAATCTGCGGTAATGTTCTAAATCCTTTAAAAGGGTGCAGGAAATGAGGTTACTCGTAATTGAAAGCTCTTTGAAATTAAATAATCTTAAGAGGAAATCTTAAAAGCACTTGTCGAAAATTTGGTGAACTTGTCACATTGGATACTGGAGGCGGATTGAATTCGGGCAAAAAATAGTATATACTCAAAGGTATATTGTAAAAAGTCTTGAGAGAAAGATAGATTCCATTTATTTACCTTTTTTTGCTTTTGTCCTCCAACAAAACAAAACTCTTAATGTTTTTGGTCTGTTATTTTTTTAGTTTTGATTAAAATTTAGTCTCATCTTGCAAGATGAATCAGAATAATCTCGGTTTTCTTAAACAATCCTGAGAAGTCGCACAGTGAAAAAGAAAGAGAGATTCGATTGTTTATACCCCCATCTCCTTCGCTCTTCTCTTTGCACAATGCCAAAGACAGAGATGAGAATACGGACAATTGTACTTCTCTTTCTATTTCACTCAAACCTCATGGTATTGTTTGTGAATAGGATGGTAAGTTTCTCTTATCCTATGAAGTTGAAAATTTACATAACGCTTTGATTCAGATGATAATACATTTTTATAACAAGTATGTTCTGATATTACATATGGGCCTGTTCTAGAAGAATAAACTGCTTATTGCAAAAAGCACTGTCAATAAATTCCACTACAACATTGCATTTTCACTTTATGGAACTATTCACTTATTTCATTCATGTATTCGTTTATGTATTCATTCTTCTATTCGTTATTTTTTTATTTATTTAAGCTTTATTGACTAAAATAAAAAAATATGTTGGACATTGGACATTTTTATTTAATTTTCCATTAAGGTACCCCAAATACCAAATATCGATTTGACTTTAACTCAATAATTTTACTGAAAACCTGATGTACACAGATAAAAAATATTACCTAAAACACACATTATTTTCTGTTGATGTAGTTTTTCTATTTACATAGCTAGTTTATTGTTCCGTTTGTGTATTTATTAAAGGTATTTTTAAATTTACAACGTAAAAACATCATCGGGCCAGAATAATCAATAAATTAATTACGGTGTATGCTCCAAGTGGTGTATTTACTGAAGCGTTCATACGTTAAACTTAATTGCATGGTATTACATTTTTTATGAAGGAAAATTACGGAGGCAGTATATGTTTATTATCTTTATCTATACGTGAGTATTTTCTAGTTGGTCGGGTTTTCTCTCCTCAGAGGGGAAAGGATGGTTTAGGTTAGGTTAGCAGTCCTTGTACGCTCTGCTATCGCTTGCTTGTCTTAAGGTGCTTGGAGGTGGGGTGGAAGCTCGAACCATCCATCAGTAACCCTGGGAAGGACGATGATACGTGTATGGCCAGGTATTGACGTAACGTGAAGTGGTAATACTCACGATGGGGCTTCGAGTACCTCGCAGGCCGAGCCTAACTGGTACGGCGCTCAGACGGCTCTGATTGCGTTCCTGTAGAAATTCCGGAGTCCTCCACTTAGCGCTGAGGCAGGCCACCGAAGGGGTTTTAGTGCGGAAAAATCCCACATAACCTTGTGCCGCTCCCACGGCACGGAGTTCATAACTTTTTTACATAATCTATATTCTCTCACAAAACTAATAGGTTGGACATTAGGCTGCATCAGATGAACAATCATATAGCTGTTAAGAGCCGCATAAGTACATATAGCTAAGTAATACTTAATTATTGTTTAAGAAATTAAATGCCTCACATAACGAGCGTACTGAGAACGAAAACTACTTTCTGTATTACCGAGGCAAGTAATGTTCTTGAATACGGGGTTGACTTCTCATAGTAAGTACTTTTTAAGCTGCACGACACGTAAGTTAATGAATATTACAACATACGTAGACCCTCTGGAACTTATTTTAAGCGTATTAAGACATACAATACATTATTCAATACGCTTACGTATAAAGGACACGTATGTCCGAATCTCATGTTGCATACAAATGTTTCACACAACGGCGTTGGGCGAATTGGACAATTCAATTTGTAAGTTCGCAGCTTCGAGAATCAACGGATAATGTGAGTGAGATGTTCGTCCTGATGACTATAAATGTAAATAAAAACTTGTAGCCTAGCTTGCAGTGACTCTGCCTGTGAAGTGGATGTGAGTTTGATTTATGCGATACCGGTGGCGTCGGTAACACCCGTGACCCGAGAACAAACATTTATCTGTCACATAAATATCTGCCCCGAGAATCGAACCCAGGACACCTCGTATCGCAGACAGGGTCACTACCAACTGAAGGTACGGGGCCGTAATTGCGCAGATGTGAGTAATATTTAAGAGGTCTCTCTCTTCAGTTCTGTCTCATGAATGAGGATGAAAATCAAGATATTGACGTGATGATTTTTAAACAAGTTATACCTTTACGTTTACGTTTTAACCTGATCCGAATATATTTTAGGCCAGCAACCCTGAGGTCTCTTGCTGTCCATATTGCCTGTCATCAGTTTCCCTGTTTTGTTCATTGTCATGTTTTTTTGTTGCTCTGTACTGTCATGTCATTATTATTGCAATGTGTTCAAAGTATTTGAGGGTACTTTTCATCATTTTATTAACCACTTTATAAGCCCGTTAAATAACTTGAATTTATACGCAGGCATTAACACTATCTTCGACACAATTGTAGCAGCAGTATACAAATGTAATTAATCAATGTTATTTTTTTATTCATTAATTATTCTACTAGTATTTCACAAATTCATAATAGTTCGTAAATAGTTCAACATTTACGCCAGCGGGCTTTTAGACTGTTTTTATGGGTACTTCCAAAATTCTGAAACTCAGAACCGCTTCGTAAAATCCGTACCTAGCGTCAGCTTGTCGTGGGAAAGTTTTAATATTTTCCTGTTTTGTGAAACGAAATCTGTTGTTGGGATAGTTAGTTCAAAATGGAATCAAAGTTGCAAATATATTTCATAAGATATTTTGGTGCTTCTTGAAGTCTAAATCTTTTGTTCGAGGTATAGACGTATAGAGGTAAAGATTTTAAGTAATTTATTCATCAATATGAATAATGAAATTTTATAAAGAGTGTTATGAATAAAATATCTCCACCCATAAAATCATACCATAAGAACGCTCCGTTATACTGAGATATGTTAATAGTACGCTATAAGAAAAATAAGGACGATTTTTGAAAAAACATTCCCTGAAGAGGGTAAAATGGGGTGTAAAAGTTTGTATGATTATAAAAATAATATTTGATAGAGTAATTCACATGCACGAGTTCGTTATATAATGAACTTCATTGAAATTCATTCATAGCAATTACGAGATAATTTCTTTTAATAATAACGTTGGATTTCACCGCACTCCAATTTATATTGAGGGGCAACTGTTATTAGTAACTGGGGAATTCGGACGTTTGGAACAGATGGAATTTCAACTGAAACGCTGAAGTACTGTTATTTAGTATTTTAATATTTATCAGCTAGGCCCATTATGGGTTACTAGATGTCAATAAAAAGGTTATCGATTCCGTTCTATGATTGGTTGCTAGGCAACGCTTTGTTGTTAAACACTTGCTTTAATTTGGCTGAAATATACACCGTTATCGATCTTCTCACAGGAATGAGATGGTTTTCATAGTAAAAGGTAGCCTATGGTACTCTTAATCCACCAAATATTTTCACACCAAGAAACATAACGTAACGACGCTTCGTTGCGCCGTGAAAGAACGACAAACAAAAAACTATTAGTATAGATATTAAAGTACTAGGTATTTTTACTTTTTTCTGCGATAGTCAGGGGCTATCATCAGATTTTATCAGAATTTCTCTTTCTCAAATGCTTACTTGATTGTAACCAAAATTAGATATTAAACGAGAAAAAAAAGCCAGGGATGATTTTTACAAGAGCAGGTTCCCTATTTTGTTTTTCATTTTGCCGACGTAGTTAATATGTATAAACGTACCAAATATAGTTCCCCAGTAATAAGGGTCTCTAAACAATAAACGGGAAGTACAACGAAAGTATATAAGTTCCCAGTTTACTACAGAGTCGTAAAAATGTAATGATATGTATAAATGATGAGAACAAAAAGGCTTGAATATTTGAGCGTGAGGAATGTGATTTGTGGAGGCTGGTAACCGCGTATCGGTATCGTATCGTATACGTATCGTACCGGAAAACGGTTTCGAACCTGTATTAAAAATATGGAGGTAGACAATGTACCTTTGCAAGTACTCTTAAGTATTTGAAAATAATAAGAAAGGATTATACATATTTTCTAACCATGTATTTATATCGAATATATTTAAATACAAATTTTAAATCACATACGGTCAAGTGACCCGCCTGCTCGTTTGCTTGCTCAGGATATAAAAAAATAATACATAACGCAATGCGTCGCCCACAATTATTAAGAATAAATATATAATATTCTAGTAAAGTAACAAATATAAGTGCCTAGGGTAAGTACTGCAAAAATTGGTAACTCATAAGGAATTCATAGAAAATTATCAGAGAACGCCTTTTACGATAAAATTTTACTAGGTTGCGTGAAATTCGTTATTTTTATCGCATATTTTTTATAATCGTGATTTTTCTTCTCATTCTTCTCTCTCTCTCTTCGTTTATGGGTCGGTTTTCGGAGTCCCTAACCTCAGGAATCCTTATTAAGTACTTCTAGCTTTATTATTTTCTTACAAAAAAGATTCATTGCCTTTATTATATTCTGTGAAATCAGTATTTTTGTTATATTGTCTTTTTCATTTGTTTGCATGTACTTTTTTCCACTTATCCCAGAAACGGCTTAACCAACTTCGATTCGATTTTTACTAATATCATGCCATAAAGGAGTAACAAGTAGTGTTTATTTTATTTCTATCGGGATATAAATAAAAAAGGATACGTCAGTTTAAACTTATAATTAAACAATTTGTTTGTGCGGATACTAAAGTACAAGTTTCCGGAAACAAAGCGACAGCAGAAAGAAGAAAGAAAACAGAAGAACGAAGGAAAGAATTGTCTTTCAATCAATTTCTTACTTGACAGAATACGACATAAGATAGTCTTCGAGATCCATTTTATCATGTCAATTAATAATTAGAAACTAAAAGTTACACTTTATCAGGAATTTTAAACATTTTTATCTGATTAGTCAACCTTTCTCGTGAATCTGTCGGATTTTAGATACGTCTTTTGATAAAACCATGGATAAATTCGTGTGTTTTATCCCATGATAAAGATGGAAAACTAGCTTACAGTGTTATCATTGCCTGCCGCCCTCGGACATCTTTGACAAACCTCGAATAAGACTGTCGGAGGGACTATCATTAAGAAGTAAGTCCTATTAGTAAATTCTGTTAATAAAATATCAGTTCCTTATTATTCAAGAGTAAGAGAATTGTAAACGTTAGGGTTGTTAGTTTAGGTTGGTCCTACTAGCAAGTATTATTTATTAATCGTTAGTAATTTAGTCGAAGTTGGTCACAGGTGTGTTGCTACCCCTGAGAACAGACGATTGCTTGTATAACCGACAACCTAGCACACTAACAACGGAAGTTGGGAGGTTGAAGAGTGCTATAGTCCAAGGTTCACCGTAAAAAAACATTTCTGTGGCAAGATCCATTATATTGTATATTTTAGCCAAATTAAAGAAAGTGTTTGCAAAGCGTTGCTTGGCAACCAATGATAGAAAGTATTCGATCATCCTTTTATTGTTGTTCTCTTTTCCGACACGGACGAAGCCTAACACCTAAAAAACTATAATAAGTGTCTCCATAAATATTTATTCGAAAATAAGTACTACTGAATTACAAGTACAATTCAATATGATATTATTATACCTATCAAACAAAACTCTTAAAGATTTCCGTCATTGTAAACACGTCGCTAATACTGAGTATTAAGCTTTATTTTGGTTTACATTTTTGTTTACCATGGAGAAGGTGGTTGTAAACTGTCTCTGTTATTGAGTAATGATCGCGTAATGTGCTATGACGTCATATGTTTTTGGCGGGTTGTGTTGTTGGACTGTTATGTAATTTCGATTTATTCTCGAGGGTTTTTGTAAAGGTAATGTATTAAAATGTAAGCGATTGTAACCAGTATGTAAATGTAATTCTTTTTCTAAATTACACTACCTAATAACAAGACAATTATTGGGGCTATATAGTAAGACGAACTTTTAACCGTTGGGGAAGAAAGGTCCTTGAATGGTGTCCACGTCTCATAAAAAGGAGTGTAGATCGCCCCGTAAGCAGATGGACTGACGACCTGAAGAAGACAGCGGGTATTCGCTGGATTCAGAAGGCTCAGAACCGGTCTGACTAGCGCAAATTAGGGGAGGCCTATGTCCAGCAGTGGATCTCCAAACGCTGATAGATAGATAGAAAATTATTGTTTTCATGGTTGACTGCCCATCGTATCTCTCTTAAATCCAGAGAAATAGTTAACTTTAATGATTCACTTTAGGTGCAGGGATTTCTACTCCAGATGACAACAGACTCGACTATTCTAAAATGTTTCCCAAAAAGTTTGACGAGGATAACACAAGAAGTTTTGCTTATTTCATCACAACCCATAACTGTCCCATTGCTAGGATCGGGTCTCCTTGACTCGGGTGACGAATAAAGGCTGGTCCACCACACTAGGCAAGTGCGGATTAGGTGACTTCACACACTTTTGGGAAAATTATGGAGAACTCTCAGATGTGCAGGTTTTCTCACGATGTCTTCCTTTACCGAACCAATTCACAATTACCTTCTTTTTAGAGTTGCAGGAATTGAACTCACGCCCCCACATTCGGGGAACCAAAGTTCGAACCACTAAGCTATTACAGCTGCTTTGTTCATCTAAAGTTTCATAATAAATATAAAGTATCCTTTTGCTTCGAATAAAAGCGCTGTGAATAGAACCGTATTATCTATGAACGTGTGCTTGATAAAATCGAGGGTAATTTACTAAATGACTATTGCTTATCTGGTAAATTACTCACCTTCGCCTCGAGTAATTGTTTTACTTCGCCGGCGCTCGTTGTAATTATTGGCTTCGTTTGTTGATCACAGAGAGAGTTTAAAGACTTTTCTAGCTGTTATATTTGTTCTAATATTATATATGCGAAATTGTTCGTTTGTCATTCTTCCACGGCGTCTATGGTATGATTTCTAGTGTGGAGATACTTGGTAGGATGAAGAGTACCGTAGACTATTTTTGACTGCGTAACAACATCAAATTTCTGTGTGAAGATCGATCATAATGTATATTTCAGCCAAATTAAAGAAATAATTTAACAACAAACGTTGCTCGGCACGAACATTTTATTGCCGATCTTTTTTACAACGCGGGCAAAGCCGCAGGTAACATCTAGTATGTTATATGATGAACTGTGTGGTACAATTGTTATTATTACAGATCATCATTCAAAGAGTCTTGGGTTTGATTCCCAACGAGGCAGAAAATTAATGACTCAAATTTCTTTTCTCTGTCTGTGTGTGTCCTTATCTTTGTATGTTATCCATGGCACCCATGAGGCAGCCGGGAATCCCAGTGTGGGGCTATAAGTGTGTAGACTTATTTTTTTATTTATTATTATTTACTTTTATGGAATGTTAGTATCATTAGTGTCTGTCATCTTTGACATTTGGGTTAAAGTATTTAAATAGTATTTTTTTGCATTTTATACGTCCATGCTTAACGGCAATGCCATCTAATGGTTAGTGACCATGTAGTGGAAGATAGTAAGCGCTTAGTAAGGAAAATTCACTTTTATCTTGTAATGTTGTGTGGATCAAATATTTAAGTTGGATTAGAACATTAGAAGTACTTCCTCTTGTTCTACAAAGTTGATATCTTACACACGTCTTTAGTTCCGAAGACACTGCATTTTAATAAGTCAACCTGATACTGCACCCAGGGTTGACTCCAGACGAGTGAACAAAACAATAGCCAACATCACAATAACTTAATTTATCGTATAGAAGGATGTGTTTAATTGTTTTAATTATTTATTAATCAGAAAATATAACGGATTTCGTGCCTAACACGTCTATCGAGTTCATTGAAAATTATTTTACGAAATTCGAAAAAATATTTTCAAAAACGTTAGGCTACAGGGTAAGCTCTAACCTGATCACTGTATAAGGTTAAATTTTTGGTAAATTACTTGTTCAGAGGCGCTTTTCTCTTTTTCATATAATTTTTCGTTCCCAAAATATCGAGCACCAAATTAAAAAATTCGGATCTTTTTTCACTATTCGGCCATAGAAAAACGTTTTTGATTTGATTAAATCTTTTTGTCCCTTACAGCTCCTTCGACACACGTATTTGACCCTTTTTTGAATATCATATCTTCACAACTCTTCAAGACATAACGAAATTGTTTTTAGTGAAATCGCATCATGTACTGAAGCACACGAAACAAGATTTCCAACGTGAAAACTCCAAATTGTATACGTAATACCGACGCAGTGATTGGCAAGGATGATTGGCTGCAATCTGCATTACCGTTTCGCTTGTCGCTCGGTACGTAGAACGCAAACAAAGCGATGCAATTAACAAGTCGTTTGATTCAATAACCAGTGAGTTGTGAAGGCGCTGCGGTACTGATTCTCCTTATTAATTATTACTCCTTTGCATCACAATGTTATTTGTTCATCAGACAGAAAATAGTTGTATATGAACAAATTTATTTCATGACATGTTGTCACGATAATTTCATGTTCAGACAGAAACGCTCTGCCCGACGGAATCAGGAGACCTGCTGGTAAACTTTTATTTACAAAGGAGCTCAGGACCCATTTAATAGCAGTTTATCAAAGTCACTAAGGTTGTCTTCTTAGATATGAATAGTATATATGTATATATATGTATGTATATAGCTATAATTATATGTATTTATGAACATATGTACTATGCGTTTACTTATATGTAGGTATTAGGATGTACGTGTATCTTACCTTCTTACACCGCCTCTTGTAAATTTCTGTATAGTCCAATGGTTAGGTGGTAGAGAATGCATTGAGCATTAAGCTCGCCATTTGTACCCGATATTTTATTGTGGACAATAAAGGTTAAATAAATAAATAAAAATAATTATGTATGAACGAAGATATTTATCAATGTACTGATATTATGTGGTAATAATATCATAAGAAAGAGTATTCTAAAGGATATTTTAAACACCATCAACTTTGTAAACGCAATATCTTAGTTTGGACTTCTTATGGTTTCATGTTTTTCGCAGTATAACTGAGATATACATGTGGATTTTTTCAATAATTGATCTGTCTATGATCTCTAGATAACTTAGTAAAATAATGAGGAATTTATGACTTTTATACAGTTGCTAGGTAATTGACTTGAGGGTAATGAATAGATAGAGTATTGAGAAAGAACGATCATCCGTAAACGAACCACTTTATGTTAAATCTACGTAATCCATTAACATCAGTTTTGTCAATTATGAAACAATATTTTAGAATAAACTTTGTCTTGTCAGTCATTGGAATCAAACCCAAAACTTTTGGTTCAGCATCAACTGAGCAGCATGGAAGTCTTTAATACGGATGCTGCATAAATATCTAATTAATTTTTAATTAAATTAATACTACGAGAAAAATGTGAATCCATTTTTCCATTTCACTTGAAAATCAAGAGTTCTCTGTAATTCTCGCAATTTGCGGGTAATTTCTCATTCAAATTACCGTCTTGTACAGTCTGCTGAACTTTTCTTAATTGCAGATTTTTCTAATTTCACTTCGAAGTGGAATAAAAAGTCATTTTGTTTTTATACTTATTTTTCATATTTAAGCGTTCATAGCCCGGGATAGGATATTAAAATCGATCAAGAGTAAGTTTCGTGATAAGCAATATTGGTTCCGTAGTTGCAAGTTGTATTAATCAGTGATAGCCTAGTGGTTCGAACGTTGGTTCCCCGTTGGGGGCGTGAGTTCGAATCCTGCACGTACCTCTAATTTACAAAATGTTATGTACGTATTACAAGTTAATTATCACTTGCTACGGTGAAGGAAAACGTGAAGAAACCTGTATATCTGAGAATTCTACATATTGTTCTCGGAAGTGTGACATCTACCAATCCGCACTTGGCCAGAGTGGTTGACTATGATCTGTAACTGGGAGTGAACATTGTGTGAGGAGAAACGGGCCCAGCAGTGGAGCAGTTATGGATTATGATGATGAGTTGTAAGTTGATCTATTACTCTTTAACGAACAAACCCTAACGTAACG
>DWPA01006719.1:0-10812 GCA_018251375.1 Calpodes ethlius
TATGTATATCTGAAATATTATTAAATGCGTAAATGTGTTTCTTTGTTTGTCCTTCTTTCGCGGCGCAACGGAGCGTCGTATGGTATTATTTTTGGTTTGGAGATAGTTGGGAGGACGAAGAGTACTTTTTGCCGCAAAAAAATATATTATTATTGTGGAAAGATCTATTACGATCTATATTTCAGCCATATTAAAGGAAGTATTAAACAACAAAGCGTTACCTGGCAACCATTGATAGAAAGAAATTGACAAACTTTTTATTGCTGTTCTTTTCACACACGCGGGCAACATCTAGATGTTAATAATAGTATAACGGATGAATGTGTGGACTCCCTGATTGATTAACTAAGTCGGTAATGCACGCACAAAATGTTAAGAGTCATCGGCTTGTCTATTGAACGTAGTAACTTTCGATATTAGCGTGAAATGCAATTTGCGATAACAAATTAGCAAACTCATAGGAAAAGTGTTATCAATATTGCCGAAAGTGTGAAAAGTATTGGCTGCCAAACAAGTGTTCTTGACGTCTGAAAATATATTTAGCCCCGTATTCACAAACACTACTATGAGGTGTCATAGTGAAGTAGAAAGAGAAGATTGTTTGTACGTATTATAGTGATTTTTTTTTTTTGTTTCAGGTAAACAAGGCGTCGTTAAGTATGCCTCTGGCAATATTACCACGAAGATATTAAGATGATTTAGAAATGTGTTTTGGTAAGAGCTGTTTGAACTAATACGCCCGAAGTTCCATTTGAGCAGCAAAATTTTTTATAAGCTTTTATTTTCTAAATAGCATTTTTTATTAGCATAGGATAGCAAAGGAAGATACAAGACATTTGTGAATTCTCTGGTCCTTGAGGTAGTTAAACTGTGTTTCAAGGATCAGTCTTCTCCCATTTTTTGCAGGTATTTTTTTAATGCTAAATTATCTCTAATTACAAAGTACATAATGTGTATATGTGTATGTATGTGTGTGTGTATGTGTGTGTGTATGTGTACTTCGAATTATTTAAGTTTAATTAGAAAACTTAACTAGAAAAAATATTTTTTACATAAACATCGCCTGATGGCAAACTCAGCGTTGGCTCCAGGACAATGTTACTCCATAACGGTGACCATTACAATTTTTTTTTAGTTTAAATGTACTATTTTGAAAATTATGTTTTGTTAACCATGTTAACTCATTTTCAAGTAGAATATAAAACTATGAGAGTAAAACAACGTTAGCGCTTGCGAGTCGCTCGCAATACATCTAGGACCGTGTCATGGTTTGTGGCTTTGGTTTCAAACGAAGTGTTTTTATATAACATATCACTGAACCGTTTCAACAACGACTTACGTTGTTAATAGACTTCTACAGTAACACATTTTATTTAAACGGGAATTTACATCTATAATTATACAATAAATGCGAAAGTATGTTTGTTTGTCGTATGGCTTTGCACCGCGAAAAACATCTCATTTCTGTAGGAAGATCTATTACATATAGTGTTAGTGTATTTAGTAAAATTAAAGAGTTTTTAATTCGTTGTTTACAAAGCGTTGCCTAGCAATCAATTATAGCAAGGGATCCACAACCTTTTTATTGCTTTTCCGGCATAAGGGCATATTTCGCTTAATATCTAGCTGTTATTAGTTTGTGCTAATATAATTGACGATCATTTAAATATTCATGGAAATATCATTAAATTTTTTTATTCATATGACGCAGTTGCTCTTACTTATACGCGTTCGAATAAGCAGACGGTTCATCAAAAGTGAGCGGTTATCGCCCATGAGCATCAACAATATCAAAGGTGTACCGGTAATATATAACCGATTGTTGCAGGTCAAGAAAGACGAGAGAAAAAGAAAGTTAACTGCTGATAGGCGTCAATAGAACAATACCGATTAATAATTAAAGAACGTAATTGCTTAGAATAATAAACCGCAACAGTACATGTGTAAGCATTTCAAGGAACCCTTTAATAGAATAAAAAAATAATTACCATATTTTATAATTACCCGTTAGATACTTTTTATTGACAACAAAACAATCCTATACATGTGTGCGTGTTGGCGATTGTGAGTATACGAATTACCACACGTACGTTTTTTATGCATCATTTAAAGCCAACGTGATATTAAGAAACTAATCGTCTAGGCTATAAGTTATGCGTAATCTAAAACCATTCCATCAACAAAGAGCGCGTTCTCGTGTCCTCGCGTGGTTTATTGTTGGTATTGTTATGACTCCAGCCCCCAATGACTGGCGTGCGCTGGCCAGTGCGGCCGATCGTTACATCAGTCTATTGTCTAACGCGGAACACTGTTCGCTGTTTGTAAATCGTTTGACTATTGACTATGCGACAGTTTTGCATCATCATTACCCTTAGGATGATTGATCATGCCAATTGAGCGTAGTCCCAGGTTTGATTGTGGGACAGATATGTGGGAGAAATCTTGATGTGACGTGCATGTTTTTAATGGTTCATTATGATATACTATTTCAATACGTGGCTCATTTTTTGGGGTTCTGTAATCAATATGAACCCTTGTAGTTTCGTCAAAGCAGTCGTTCTGTCTGCAAGATATATGAGCGGGAAAAGGGTTGTTTTAAAATTAATCTAATATAAATATACTTTAATCTAACAATGAAACTACCCTCACTCAACAGTGAGCGTATTAACACCGACCTGGTCGCGAATTGAGTCGTTATAAGTACGAAATAAATAAAATTATATTGACGACTTAAATCCGTTACCATACTTATAGTCAAGTCACTTATAGTCTTATCTCAAGTGTTAGTAACAAGTTCGCTCTGTTATCGTTATACGGTCAAGTGTAGACACGCGATTTTTTGCCCCTTTACTAACTACGGTACGATCTGAGTACCTTTGGGTTTTTTGCTGTGAACGATACGCTATTTACAGATAGAAAAAATCTCGTCGAACGGACGTATATAGTATTTTTTTTTAGATTCAAGAGGAAATCGTAAAAAAGTAAATAGGTTATTAGCACCATGATAGCGGTAGTTTGCGGGAGTTATTCTGAGACGGTGACTGTTATTATTCCATGGTTTATAATCGGCATATCAATACACGCCCAAAAGAAGAATGGAGTCGTGGAATAGTCAAAGGATTTCTTAGTGATAAGGGTTCAAAATCGCTTTTGAAAAGCAATAGATGCCACAAAAAATATATTTAGAATTTGTGTTTGTTTGTCTGTGCGTTTGTTCGGTATTCACCTTGTCATTTTAAAGAATCAGGACTGAACATTTTTGTAGTGTGAGTAATAAGACTTATATTTAACCCTTTTAGTACCGAACGAAGATATATCGTCGTTATGATTTTCAACAAATAATGAAACACAATTCGTATCGTCATATTCTCCCTTCATTTCCCAATATGCTGCTTTTTATATTTTGTAAATATCACTTCTACTTTCGTTTTTACGAACATTTTCGCAAACCTCTGCATATTCGCCGATGCGGTCCGGTATTCTTCTCATAGGTACGTTCTTTTCGCCGGTACTAAGAGGTTTATATAAGCTTAGATTTTCTGAAGCCAATCAAAATATAAATATAAGGTTAATGATGTGTATTTAGGCATATAAATGTAACGCTTTAATTAATATACGTGTGAACTAGAATTAGTGTAATACTGTGGTTCGTGAACTCGTCAAGAATAAACTTGTGAGTCAGTATTACGTCACGTCTCATCAGGGAGCTATTAATTAGTGACCTGTCATGAGCCGATAGCGTTGTAGACTTACGTTGTAGACTTACAAACATGTTATTTGTGTATTGATGTCTTATTTTGATAAGTTGGTTTGTAGAATAGTTAGTCGTCACTTTGTCGCCTATAAAGCGAAGTTTAGAACAACATGGTTCGGTTTGTAGGGTTTTTGGTGTATTAAATTCCATTTTATCAGTTTTTGATGGTAGATTGCTGGACATAGGTCACTTGCGCCACTCAGACTGGTGTTTGAGTCTTCGAATTCCCCGCTAAATCCTGCTGTCTTCTTCAGGTCTTCAGATCTGGAGAGACGACCTATAACCCGAGACGTCATTCAAGAACCTTGATTTCCCAACGGTTATAATAATAATGATATGATAATCTATGTATATAAAAATGAATGTTTGTCGGTTCGTCCTTTTTAGAATCGTAAACTTTACATACGGTCATGTGACGATCTTTAGCAAGGTTGTTGTGTATGAACCCACGAGTACGTTGGTACGAGTAATTTTCGACAGATGGCACCACTGTCTTTCCATCAAAGTTGTTGACATAGCAACGCGCGCAGGTTACAGCTAGTCATTTATAAATAATAATTTGGTGTAATAATAGATAGTAACCGTTGTTCATACGGACATTTAACAAGGCAATAGTGTTGTTTGTAATACAGTTCTGAAAGGGTGTTTTGTCATCGTGTTAGGATAACGTCACTTTCTCACGTGTTATTGACTAAATCTTACAAAGAAAACATAAAATCAGGACATATAAAGCGTTCGAACAACATTCGGTCATGGTTGACATCTACCTGATATTTAACGAAACCTTTCAAGACAGTTTTACTTAATATTTGTCATGTTATTGACGATTTTTGGACTTCAACCGGTCAATTCTTTGTTGTGATTTTTGAACTTTTTTTTTTGGAATACGAATTAGCGTTTAATTTTGCAAATGGAAGAGAAACAATATGCTATCAACGATAAATAAAACGTCTTTATAATGACTACGGTTTCAAATATTTTGTTTTTGGTAAGTAATGTTTACTATTATTTGCTGACAACACTGACCTTTATAGTAGGTACTTTAGAGGTCAGTGACTGTAATCCACAGAATTAACACTAAAAATGGTTTTTACGAGCGTAAAGTTGAACAGAAAACTACACCTTACTTAAACAATTTTAGGGATACACAACAATTTTATGTAGGTTTTCATTAAATCACTCACACCCCTCACCCACCTTTCTTATTTCTTCCGGTTACAAAAGCTAGGGGAAGCTTACTTTTAAGTAGGTTTTACCACACTGAACTGGAGTGACTAGAAATCAATATTCTTTACAGTTTTAGTAGTCATTAAAATATCAAGTTTAATGTAACAATATTTTTTACATAATCAAATGTTATTATTGGTAGGACATCTATAGACAGTAAAACAATGTATATATGACCTGACCGACAGTTTCCTTGAGGGCCTTGCAGAAGTACAGATCCACATAATAGGGACTAGAATATAAAGAAAAATCCGCAAACTAATATTAATAATTATATGTTGTCTGTGGCTTCGCACATGTGTGAAAAAAGAACAACAATAAAAAGATTGTCTATTCCTTTCTTTGTTGTTAGACACTTACTTGAATTTGGCTTAATATACATCGTAATACATCTATCCACAGAAATGAGATGTTTATTCGCGGTAAAAAGTAGCCTATAGTTCTCGTTCTCCCAACTATCTCCAAACCAAAAAACAATACTATACTGACGCCTCCTTTGCGCCGTGAAAGGACAAACACACACTTTCGCATTTGTAATATGAGTGGATATCGTGTATGTTGCATAGGGTACTTTAATGGAGATATGCTATTATACTATCGTTAAACAAGGGTTTAAAGAAGAATAAACGATTGGACGATTGAACATTGTCTTTATACATCCGTTATACCAGATGTAAGCAACTGTACTCAAAAATGTTTATTTAGTTAAAGTTACAACCCGTCGTGGATAAAAGTTGCTTAACACATGTTTAGATACATAGATAAGTAGTATGTTCAAGTAAATATATAAGTATATACTTGCTTATCTATCGTATAATTATAATATGTCATGTACGTGCCAAGTTTTAATATATAAGAAAATTTCCTGACGTAATCAATTTTCAATCCACTGATAGTTTTCACTCGGTTTTTCACATTTTTTTAAAGAACCCTTTAAACTCCCCTGCGTGTAGTATCGATAGGGTTGTCAAGATTTTTACTGTACAACATATTTTTATTTTACAATCGCATGTTAATATCCTTTAGTAGGATTCTTATCAAAATTCATTTATAGTTTAAAAACCGAAACAACACGCTTTTATATATTGTTAAAGTTCTGTTCAATATTGATTTACTCCTTCGTCTAGAGCCATTCCTAAGTGAAGTATCAGGTCATACTTGTCATAAAGAACATTAGCATCGGAATTAAAGCAGCGTATTAAATTTCAGCTCCATAGAATAAGATGAAATATTTACTAGCTTGCAAGATATAACTCAAATGAATATACTAACATAATAACAAATATTACAAGTTAAATAAAAGTTTTAAATAAACGATTAAATCTAACGTGTTCATATTGTAATCGATAATCAATGTTAACTTTTTTTTAATTCTCCAGCGTGATGAGTCTCACTCAAAGTAGGCAAAATATTCAATTATTATAATTAATTACATTTAAATACCACTCGATAAGTCTTGTCGGTTGCATTTCGGAAATTCAAACATACATGTTGTCCACTATTCAATATAAAGTACCTGCGGAAAATGAAAAAAACAATGGTATAAAAAAATCTTCTCTTTGAATATAACGTTAATTTAACGTTACAAAATCATAGTTTAATTTTAAACAGCGTTTTAATTCAAGGTTAAGTGCAATACTTTCAGGTATGCATTTTTGTTTCTGTTTCAATATTAAAAAAATACAATGTCATTGTTTGGTGGACCTTGGTATATTTATGGTTTATTTAACTTACTTTTACGAGAAACGTTCGTTTCGAATTTTCAGTTGTATTATGTAAATATAAAGCTGTATCTGTATCTTCACAAGGCTGAAGAGTTTGTTTGTTTGTTTGTTTGTTAGAAAGCGCTAATTTAACGAACTACTGGTCCGATTTGAAAAATTATTTCAGTGATAGATAGGTGATTTATTGAGGAAGGCTATAAGCTACATTTTATCCGAAGTACGCGTAGTAGTTTTCACGGGTAGTGGATGAAACAGCTACCAGAAGCTTAGTGTAAGATATTTTTGGACGGTGGCAACCCTAAGTAGATATACATGCGTCACTTCCTCCCCCATAATAAAAACAAGTCGGCTGGATTCTCAACAACGCCTATGTTTTTCTATCGATCATGGATTTTCCAGTTCCCCTATAATTCGTTACTGTCACGCCATAAAATAATTACTATATTTATGTTCCGGAAAATGATGTTATATTTTTCGTTAACAGTGGCTTAAATTTAACAGTTCTATGATATATAATTGTTGTAATTGGATTTACTGAATTAGTAATAAACCAAAACTAGACAGCCACTTCAGAGAATTTGACTAGGGAATCATAAAAATATATTTTATTTCATTTATTATGAATCTTGTGTGGAATATACAAATTACTTGCAATATACCTTCAACATTTTAATTCTGATGAAACTTAATGATTTTATAAAGGTATATACGTAACTAGTTGGTTGCTCCGTCGCAGTCGAATGGTTGATTTTTTGAAAGAAAGAAAATTTTCCGGAATTGGAGAGTTATGCGTATTGCGTACGTATGATATCTTAATTTTTAATTCATCTTTCTGTATCAATATTCAAGAATCAATCTGTTAGATAGTAGTGTGTGTAAAATAAAATATATATGAGAAGTACAGCAAAAATCCTGTTTATATTTTGTAGCACATACGTGTGAAGCGTCCTATTAAACAATAAGTGTATATACAAAAACTTTGGAATGAATATTCTTGTACTAAATACTAGATGTTGCCCACGGCTTCACTCACATGTAAAAATAGAACACCAATAAAGATGTTGTCGAATCCTATATCATTGGTTGCTAGGCAACGCTTGGTTAAGAAGAAATAAAAAGAAATCTTGCATTTTGCTGAAATATTCATCGTTATATATCTTCCCAAAAATAGGAGGTTTTATCGCGGTGAAAAATAACCTATGGTACTCGTCATCTTCCCTTCTATCTCCATACTAAAAATCATATCATAAGGACGTTCCGTTATGCCGTGAAAGAAGGCCAAACAAAGAAACATATAATCTCACTTTCGCATTTATAATAGGTAATAGTGTATAGATTAATGTTGTGATTGTATAAATATTCAAACGAAACGTACAATGCAATTCATACTAAAGAAACTACAATTAATCCTATCCATATATTCATCCGTCAATCTCTGAAATATCATTATCTGTAGTCACGATCGTAATCGATTCTAAATGTTCTTTTTGGACCTAATAACTTGAGCTTCAATTTTATGTAGAGTACCTACATCGCAGAGATCTTTTACATATGTCACTTAACGTCAGTTACCTAACCTAATAAGTTGATCTTCAATTTTATGTAGAGTACCTACATCGCAGAGATCTTTTACATTTGTCACCTAACGTCACTTACCTAACCTAATAAGTTGATCTTCAATTTTATGTAGTGTACCTGCACCACAGAGATCTTTTACATTTGTCACTTAACGTCCTTATAAGGTGCAGAAATTATGATGCCATGTACAGATAGATCTCTCTTTGCATGAATAAATCTCTGCGTCGTTTCTCACGCCACGCCTGACCGAGCGTCGTCCACCTGGTGGGCTTGGAAACCTGAGAGTTCACACTGCGATACCTTGGGACGTGGTTGTGAATTAACCAACCATTACACATGTTTGATACTTTATAAATTTATATGTTAGTTAAGTTTTTATGGTACTCTTAACATAAATATTTCAGAAATAATCCGTTTAAAATATTGATGATGAAATTCATGATAACTCTATTCAGTTCTTCATTTCGATGGAGAATTTGATAGCGTGAACTATCGTTCCATTTAAACCGGTAACCGATTTAAATTTTAAGCCCCAAATCCCATTTAACTCCCCAACCGGGCAATCTTATTTGTCAATAACATCAGCAACATTGAAAGATATTCAATAGAGGTTCTGGCATTCATTCAACGAAGTTCGAACCAGATAAAACTGGTTATAAGCAAATGTTCACAAATATACAGGCGGGTACGTTAACATCGTAATCTTGACCTCCTGTTCAGTGTCGAATATATTTGCATTAATCCTCTCGCCTCTGGAACATTCCGGGCGTCCCACGTCCCCTGATGCTACGGTATTACGTCATGGGACTGTGTGCCATATGGTTTGGAATTGTTTTATTATTATGCTCTGGTATATGCCTTGAATAGTTAGTCCGACAGATTATTAGAGTTATCTGACTTGAATTTGGTTCCTGTTTTAATTAATTCATGAATAACTTATTATATTGTAACGTTATTTCTAAATTTAAAAAGATATAAACATAACGCACCAATCTCTTACTTATCAAATTGCATAAAATAGTTTATTCGTATATGAAGAGAGCTTATTTTGAATCAGAAAGATATAGATAAAGATAAATTATGCATGATTAATTTATCTCTGAAATTACTGTGTTAATCAACTGTGGTGCATTGACGCCGATTACAAAAACTTACGTAGTAGTAGCTACTGATTGACTATGATTGACTAGTCAATCATTGCTACTCGTAACGTAAATTAACACATGGAAGTCTATTGCTGTATATTGGTCACTTTTTAATTTCTGCCATTGAGACAGGTTTTGAGCCTTTCGAATCCAATAAATCCCCGCTATAAGGTCGTCAGTCCACCTGATGGTTAAAACGACCTATGGCACGATAAGTTAAATGTATTAGTTAGTTTGGTTGTAAATTAAAAGAAAAAAATCTTAACTTAAATTATGTTACAATGTAGCTTTTACTATATGCGGTAACAGTATGTAGGTCGAGAGTATTGGTAGATTCCTATCTTTAAGCCATCGTCAATTTATCGACGATCTTTAAAACTTCTCGCTTTACTTATCTGATAAATGTAGTTTACAAAGATGTTTCAAAAGGTCTCGTTAAGAGTTTTACGTTTGCACGCGTTTTAAGAGCTGCTATTTGTTTTTTGAGTGATTTAGTTATTGATAGTATTGTATTGTATGCCTATATGCGGCGGATAAACATGATGATCTATTTATTTATTTTATTTATTTTATTTATTTATACACCAACAGCATAACACACTTTTGTTAGCTTAAGTTTTATGCATGCCAATTATAGGCGTGAACAGCATTCATTACAGACGTAGATAATGTGAAATTAAATTTTAAAAATAAAAAAAAATATGTATTTAACAATAAACAAGAATCAATGAAATATGGCGTCAACAATAAAAAAAATGTAATATGTGTAGGAATTGTATTATTCAGCAAGTTATGTAGCTAAAGACAATGGTTTTATTACTACGGTCTGTACTAAAAACGTGTATTAAGTATTTGTAAGCGACTCAGTGACAGCCGGAAGTGTTAATTATTATATTTAAATTACCCGTCGAACAGGTTCACCGTTGACAGCATTTGTCAGAATATTTTGTCGAACTCTTTCATTCTCGACGTGTTGTTTTCAATATTTAAATAAGTATGATCTTATCTTTATACAACATAAGTAGATATAATACTTGTAGAAGACATGCGACCTAAAATTGTGACGTTTCTTTTCTCTCACAGATTGCAGAATAATAAACCGCGTTTAGCAGAAATCCAAGCCACAATATTTAATATGACAGAAAATTTACTTTGAAGTTCAAGATTATTTGTTAAGAGTTTAGCTCCAAGTGTTTGTTAGAAAGTTATAGTTTTTATATTTTATTATTATTCGATATTTGGTTAATTTTTAGTCAAATATATGAAATTTATCACTAAAGTCAATATTTAGAGATAATTGGGTGAAATGTGGGTTGGAACGTTTCTGCTTAACACGGTCCAATTAGAGTTTATAAATATAAAAAAAAAACTTTTAATTAGTGAA
>DWPA01006720.1:0-10811 GCA_018251375.1 Calpodes ethlius
CGCCTGTGCTCGAGACTTTGGAGATTGGTGTCGACCAGTTGTTGGTCTCCAATGAGTCTTTTTGCACGTCTCTCCATAGAATCCAAGGCTGATAGGTGAGTTACCTATATTATGGATGAACATCTTCAGTATTAGGTATCCCGGGTCGGATCAGTATTAAATATGTTTTGGCGCCAATTTTTACGTTGTTTATATAGTTCATAGAAATAGAACATCCGCCTTCTCCTCTATTTCGTGGGAAGATACATCGCCTCACCTGTTACTGCAGTGCATCAAATAAATTGTCTTAAAACAATTATGTTTCAGTCTGAAGGGTGCTTTGTTACCGGGTATACTCATACAAGAGGTGATCATCTGTCCTCAGTGGTAGCAAGGCATTTGTGACAAATTTCTAGTGAGAAAAATTAGTAACAATTACTAAGTGACAAATATTTATAGGACTAACCTACACGAACAGTCCTAATACCTACAGTCCTCTTACTAAAAATTAATAAAAGCTTATTAACATTTAATACTATCAGGACTCACTAACTAAATAGAGTTTCTCTTGAGTCTATTTAAAGTTTTTCACAGATATCCATGGACGGCAGGGGATGGCACTGAAAGCTCGTTTGCTATTTTTATTACAAAAAAGTATACTTAAGGAGGAGAAATTATTAAATTTATAGAACCACTAGATGATGCTCGCGGCTTCGCACGCGTATTAAAAAAATAAAGTAATAAAAAAAATGACAATTTCGTTCTATTAATGGTTGACAGGCAACGATTTGTTCTTAAATACTTCCTTTAATTTGGCTGAAATATACATCGTATTAGATCTTTTCACAAAAATTAGATGTTCTTGAGCGGTAAAAGTAACGTATACTACGTCGTCCTCGCAACTACCTCTAAAACAAAAATCATACTACAGCGACACTCCGTGGCGCGGTGAAAGAAGGAAAAACAAACACACTTTCGCATTTATAATATGAGTATGGATTATTGTTTGTAGAATATTATTTGTGGAAGCATTATGCACATAGACGTAATTAACATATAAAATATTAAATTATGTCTAATGTTATGTCTGTACTCTATACCTCATTATTATACGAACAACGCGCATTAAAATTTCTCATCTTGTTACAAAACTTCTGAAATGTTGTCGAAGAACCAGCCAACAAATACCTTTTAACTTTCTTTACTAGATCGCAGCTTGGCATGTATTTATTAAATCCTGAAAGAACTTTGTTCAAGCATTTCAGTTTCAGTACGCTATGCTGTTATTTTACACGAAGTCTTTGAAACGCTTAAGTAAACAGTGACTTAAGTATTCTCTTGAAATGCTACACTTTATTACTCTATAACATAATTGTAACGGTCACTTGCACACAGCTGTTCATTAAGTGTTAAAGAGTGTAGATGACTCCACTAGCGAAATGAATCTTTAATTTAACGATTAGCACAAAATAACTTCGAGCGGTTATTGCGCAATGAAATATATTTTATATGTTGTATAATTAACACTGGTCCATTATAATATCGAGTAATGTTGTTATATTCAACGATTAAATGATGAAATGATAATATTAGAGTTTTCAGTAAATAATAATAATAAACGCTAACACACTCATACCCCCGCAGGAGGATTCTCATATCGCGGGTGACATGGACTACACTAATAACACGTCACTAACACCCACTCGAGAACAAATATTTATCTGTCACAAATATCTGCCCCGGCCTGGAATCGAACCCAGAACCCCTCGCTTCGCAGGCAAAGTCACTACCAACAAGGCTATGTTATCAATATATAAAGTTCCTTTACACTGGCTGTTTTTGCTTGAATGTAGCTCTGCATTTAATTAAGATTAGTGATACATTGTTGGCAGGTGATCGATCAGTCTCGCTAACAGTTTTTGTAAAAAGGATTTTACTCAACGTTCGTATTAGAGCGATGAAGGAAAATATCTTGAATATCGCAAAATAGATCCATTATATACTTACGTTACTTTAATTACTTTTAAGTGCAGAATTATTTTATTTCGTATATTAACCCAAGCTTATTGCAATACATGGGTGAAAATCGTATTATTGGATTGGATATTCGGAAGAACTGCATAGACAGTTAATCCGAAATTCGTTCAAAAATCAAATATGTCTCACGTACAATTGAATAGAGTTTATTATCTATACAAAATATGTATATAGATCTATTGGATTTGTCTTTGCATTTTTTCATTTTTTCACCAAATTTTGTGATAATTAATCGTTTTATTGTATGTGATATGATAATCACTGTGATTCACATTATACTATTTTTTCATTTTTGTCTGTCCGTCATTACGTCTTATTATTAAGTCAAGGACGGCATGTCCAATCTTTATGAAAATTGGTAGATAGAAATAAATAGAGCAAAAATATGTGTTGTTGCAAATGATAGGCCGAGTTTAAGATTAAAAAGCCCTACGGTATCTTATTAAAATGAATTTCAAATCGTTAATTACGTATTTTTTATGCGTAAATGTGTGTATGTGATATATCAATAAAATGATTACTAATTAATCCTTATTAACCAGTAATTGATTATGATATTAATTATTAATTTGCGTGTATTTTACGACACGCGCGCGCACACGGGCGCGGGACGGCTAGTAATATATATGACGATCGTTACTACATACGTTTCTAGTACAATCATTTGCATGTCACATTGATGTCTTTTTGACGAATTATTACGAAGACTCATTCGTAAGTAGCTCACAGATATAACTCAGTTTCAAATTTGAGAACTAATGTAGTCATTAAAATTTTTGCAACTTGTACAAAAACCAAAAAGTACGCGAATAAAAAATAAGGTTGTTTTTATGTGTCCACCTTTAGTCCATAAAATAGCAAATGTATGAATATGAGCACTATGAGCTGAAACCGGAGGGTAGCATGTGTACCACAGTACGCGCTTACAGCTAAATTATGCATCACGCCGCACCGACTCCCAAGGTCCATATCCGCAACTAGATGAAATATTTAAAAATGTGGTAAGCTTCTATTTTCACAGGATAAAATTTCATCTTTTAAAGCTTTGAACATATTTTCCTTTTTATAATCCTTACGAACGCCGATTTTCAAAAAATCTATTATACCTATGTCGTTTTCAAATATAATACAATGGATCCGAAATATATATTTTTTTTATGTATAAATCTTTAGCGACTCTATTAGGTTCCTATGATTTCAATTAAATCATATTTAAGACATCTTAAAACGGTTTTTAAGACAAGTAATATTTGAAAAAGGAATTTTATAAAAATTCACAAAAACATTTTATTAGGAATCGTGGATTGTACTGCTGTTTTCGTCACACAAATAAAAGCAACACAAATATGTATAGGAAACTTCAATCATTTAATATTCAGCGGGAAAGCATTCAACGATCCAATTCAGCCTTTGGGGAAAAGAAAGCTTTTAGCTTAATTTAGTTTACCATCCCGTAGGACAGTCAGTATACGCAATAAATTAAATATTATTTTGTCATTTAATGAATTATTTCCGTACATTAGAATAACTCGTCCTTTGTTTCGTCGGTTTTCGAAATTCATTAAAAAGTCACGAACAATAGCGCCATTTAAAAATTAGCCAAGCCTTTACACAAAATCCAAAGTTACATTTTGAAGCCAAACTTCTGTATCAATGTAAAGGAGTGGAGGTAACAAAAATGCAATGTATTTTGCAACATTTCAACGTCACAACTAAATGAGTATAAAAAAACAAAAACAAAGAATTATAAATTTAAATTGTAACGTAGATACAGTAAAACGCATATATGTGACAATATATTTCAAGGTGATTTTTGATTAAACATAATTGTATTTATTTTAAAACGACAAAGAAGCAGAAGAGTCACCTTAAGATAAGTGGTAACTAAACTAGGTGGTAGTAAGGTGGTGGTGGTGGTCACTTCCAACAGGGGGAATCTGACGCCATGAGCTCTTAATTTGACGGATCGTAGCTTAGTTGGTAGTGATCCTCCCTGTGAAGAGAGGGATCCTGGGTTGGATTCCCGCCGGGGCATATTTTTATGTAACAGATAAATATGTATTTGGTCTCGGGTCATGGGTATTATTAACGTGTTATTTGTGTTGCCCATGCCACCCGCGACATAGGGAATCCTTCTGCGGGGGTATGAGTGTAAAAGCGTCTTTTTTTTTTGGTCATCAAAGTGCCATCAAGACGGTTTATGATTCACCTCGGGAAAATGGCTTTGAGTTAAATTCGATAACACCCTGAAGATGAGGCATCTTAAAAATAAATATGTCAATTAAATTTAAAAACACGATCTTTTAAATTTAATTAAATATAATGTATTCAGTGATCTCGAACAAAGACAGCCTTATAAAGCAGAAATATTAATGTAATTATGTAAATAATATTACATTTTACAATGATGCTAATGCGAGCATTCAAGTTTCATAAATGTTTCTTGCTCGAAACTGTTAAAAGATATTTTATGAATGAAGCATGTTTTTGTAATAAACTTGTATTTACTGGTTTTATTTCTTAAGTAGGTTGCATAATAAAATATTTTAACGAAAAGTCGATGCAGAAGATTATTAGACGCTGGCACCGACTTCAAAATATATTTTTTCATTTCTTTGTGTAAACAAAAGTTAGTTTCTGTACTTAGTATAAAATTACAGGTTACTTACTTATTTTATTTACAACACACATCATACTCTGTGATGGCCAATAATGGACTGAATTAGGTATCTTAATATTACCAACATCAAATATCTTTAAGCAAGATTAAAATATTGTCGTCCGTTGAGGAGTTCCACTCTTTATCTCCGGAACCCATCATCAGATCCTCACAGTGTTTATATGAAACTTATAAGACGTTATTCTCTACACAAAATACGGTTGAATCCTCTAAATTGATTTAATAATGTTCGAGGAATCATTGAATTATCAAACATAAAAAATAATTTGTCAAATTCAGAACCTGTTCTTTGTCGAAGTCTCTTAAAACAGTGTAGATGCCGAATAAGACTCAAGGGAAACATTATTTCATGCTGAATATCACATCTTTGGTCCAGATATTTAATTTATACATCTTATTATTGGTACTTGTAGGTATATTTTGAACGTGTTTGAAGATTATTATTACTCATGAGCCTTTTCATATATTACATTTGAAAGGCTCTACATTTCATTGTAATTTACTCGCGATGTTAGTTCTAAAATCAAAGTAAATTTATTTAAAATAATGTACACGTATTTTTTTCTTTAATCACATACCTGTTTATATATCTAAAATTGGAATTTATTCGTAACATATAAGTTGACCGACAAATAGACAGACGAACACGCGAATACTATGCAAGAAGCCTTCAAAACACTGTGTGTTAGTAAATAATAATATCTGTCTCCGAAATATCAAACAAGAGATATATCATCAATATCATAGCATATTTGAAGCGGAGATTATGTGTACCCACCAGAGAGTGTGTGGGTGGCATGCAAATACGAATTGAACTATGAATATTTGCCAATATCTGTCGCAACGGTCCCGAGGTATGGCAATATTAACGTTACATACAATACAAATATTATGTGTATATACAGTAAACACAGAATACGAATATAAATTAAGTAGATGCATACATCTGAGGACATCGAAGCAACTGCGGGAACGTCGGAAATTCGACGGATGACAGATAATGGCAAAGTTTGCTAAGCGTTTCCATGCTTCGTCCCGTTATCCTTGGATAATAGTCGATATGTTAAGTTAACTTTGACGCTTAGATTGCTTACCAATCCACACTACACTAACACCAGCATTTTAATCCTCCAACTTTCGTGACAAGAATATACATATATTTGTATAAATACGAAATGAAAATTTGTTTATCATTCAAATAACTTATTGAAATACATAATGAGTTTTGTAAGAGAAGAGATTTAAATTTACATTGAAAAGCAAAAATAAAATTACATAATTTCAAATAAGTAACAAAAAATATAATCCTCTTAAGAAATCAACGCTAAGATGTGACCTACTAAACACAGGCATGAATATGTATGAATGAATCTGATCATCTTGGGTACATTAAGTACCTAGATCAAAAGAGTGCAAGCGGTCAACTTAAAACAGTTTGAAAATGATTTTATAATCTGTGCATTAATAATAAATTTTTATATTCACTCCTCGCTTAAAATTACGTGTTTTGTATTTATACACACGAGGACAGATGTACCTAACAGTTTTAAACAGACATTGGAATTAATAATAATTTTAATTTTTAGTTAAAATTTACAAAGTTAAAAATCTTCAAAAATTTTAATTTGGAACAATGCTCATAAAAATGGTAACCTCACTATGCACTCGTATTTCGACCATAAATCATATCATCAAAGGGCAACTTTATAAAGTGATTGTTAAATATTATACATATTATCATAAACAGATGTATTTATAATAACATACATCAATTTTGTTCTTTGTAAAATTTATTATTCTAAAAAGGATTACAAAATTTTCCCTTTAAATTTTATCTTTGAGAATGAATATATACATTAATCAGTTATCTTATATACTAAAAAATACATTACGTTAATTAGTATTCTCATGGGAGTATCGAGGGGAACAATGGGGGGAACTGCCCCCCACTCCCGGGTTCGTTAGTTTTCCCGTACATACTTAATGTCATTCATGACAGTTCTTATTTGTGTTTACCGCCTTCTAGCTGAAAAAAAACCTTATTAAGCCCCCTCACCCTATCATCCTTCTGGGACAAAAAATACTGATTTGCAGCCCTCGGCGGGGTCCAATCATGGGTGTACTTAATATCCGCATCCGACCATACCTAATGCTTTACCCATGTACCATATATGATGCCGAGAAACAGTGTGTATATGTATATATCAAAAGGCAAATAATGTCAGCTTAAGCTGCGGAAACCCGGTCAATGGAGTTGTTTAGTCAACGGCTTTTGAATAATAGCGATTACAGAGCTAGCAAGTTATGTAGATATGATTTGCATAACAAAATGGTTCTTTGACGACTGCTAATATTTATACATAGAAAACAGCGATAGCCTACTTGCCGAACGTTGGTTTCCCGATGCTGGGGTCTCAGGTCGAATCCTGCACCTCTATCAAAAAGTTATGCGCGTTTTGCTATATAATTTTCATTTGATTCTGTGGAGGTAACATGGTGAAAAACTACACAGCTGAAAGTTGTTTTTTGTTATATGTGCATTTATTATTATTTTTAACGTGACTTCGTAAATAATAATACAATATGAACACAAAAAGTCTTTGTTATAACGACCATGTAATTGAATACCGTAATTATGTATTAAATTGTACAAATGATTCTAATTTGTTATCGCTTCCGGAAAATATATATTCACAGATTCTTAGATCCAATTAATAAAAACGTAAAGATTTTACTTTACGCCCTCACGAAGCAAAAAGAAAGTAGGATGATTACAGAAGATATTCATAACAAATTTATTATAAGTTTCAATCTTGTTCCTGCCTGCTAATCTTAAAGATTAATAAAACTTTATGATAAAAAAAAAGTAATTCCTTCATGATAAAACACCTTCCCTAAATCACAAAAAAAAAAGATATTTATAACTTTATACCTAAAAGATTGAGTGATTCTGTAATATTAATTTGAGGCTGAATTTATCAGGAAATACTGAATATACGATTATTTATAAGATCTGTGGGAATATTAAAATAGCAGTGTATTTGATTTGTAGCGAACTCATCTCGTTTTGCTGCTAAAAGCTTTACCTGTACCGCATCAAGGTAATGAAAGTGTATTAGCTCGATATTCACAAAACTAATTCAATCGTTAGGCTACCTTTCCACTAGAGATGCGCCACATAGATAAACTACGTATATATTTCCAATTTCAAATCTACCGGTAGGATATAAAGTTAATTAAAAACTTTTTAAAATAAAAAATAAACGAATTCTTTATATCCTGTCATAAAAATCATTGTCATAATAAGCTATATACGTAGATAATTTTGTAAGGGCCCAGTTGATGTCTGTAGTGGGTTTTAAAAAAATGCACTATATACAGGTCATCCAGTGACTTCCCACAGAGAGATATATAAATATAGGTAGATTACATAGACTGAGACACTGAAACTAATAGGTCAATCTACAAATATTTAAGACTTAAATAATCGTCAATTTCAAAGTACGTATTCGTACGTAAAATCGAGCAATTCTATTGGTATTTGAAACTCATATCCGTAGCTTAGCTACCTCGCAACTCTCTGATAGAAAAGCTACTTTAAGAACAATATTTAATCGCTCATTTTAATCGACCATGTCATAAATGTCAAAAACTGCTTCATAAAAGTTTACCTATTAGCATATATTTAACAGAAATTCCTTTTAAAAGTTTCCCATTAACAAAGGAAAGTAAATGTAATAAAAGTAATTAAGTAGCACAATATGGTTCAAGTCTCGACGTAAACAACGATGTTTACTTTACATCCAAAAACAAAGTTTGAAACAAAACAGATGCTAAAAATATTTAACGAAAATATTTTGTACACTTTGCAAGCTCTGTTTTATATCATTGTAATGACAGTTTATACAAATAAAGTTTTAGAACTTTCAGCGTGACCGTGACAATATGTGACAACGACCCTGTACGTACCTCGTTTTTTCTGAATAACTGATAAATTAGTGGACATGTCACCTGATGGTAAGTGTTGACAGCTGACCATTGACATTAGTAACACTCAAGACATCACCTATGTGTTGATGGCCAAGAGAGAATAAAGAAAGAAATAAATTTCTCTCCAGCCTAAAGCCGAGCGAATCGTTTGATGACTACTAAAGGATGGTAATTTGCCAGGCGACTTTCACAGACCGGTCATTTAATTGAGTAGATTTTGAGTATAAAGGGCTTAGTAAGAGTATCTATTTATGTTCTAAACGAATAAAGAAAGCTTATAGCAAATTGTTAAAAATGTTTAAGGAACGTAAGGGTTCTTGATTCCAAAGCAAATTTATTGCTTTTGGTACGACTAAATAACGAAAGAGGCAATGAAATATGATCCCTTCTTTTGGTGTCGGGCTCCGTACGGGTACTTAAATGAGGATTTTGTACTAGGTACTAAATAAAATAGTCTTTAATTAACTTTTTTTTATTGTTTCGTTGCAGTACTTGAAAAGCAATTAAAAAACAAATTACAAAATCGTTTTGACCGACAATGCGTTATACTTAATGCCTGTGGTGCTACGAACGTCCATCGGCGGTAATGACTATATAATGAATGAACCCAGATGCTTGTGTGTCGGCTATTAATTTAAAAATAACAAAATTAATTTGTCGGCAAAATATTAAACTCTAATTATTACATAGCGTAATACTGAACTGGAATAACAAATGCACGCAAAACAAGCTAGTGCTGCAAAATAGAAATATGGTCACTATAAACTTTTATGGCCCACTGCCAGCCCTGAATTTACAGCTGGGCATCTCGTGTCTTTTTTATTTGGAGATAATAATCAATTCAATTTGGAAAAATTAAAAGTACAACAACATTTAAATTCATTAAATTAAATTACTACTCATTTTGATGAATGAACTTTGTTCTAGTTATTCGATATCAATATTGCCATCAAACCAGAATTGCCAAGAAAAAAATACTCAAAACTATCGTATATTTGAAGTATATATGACGGATAAAAAAGGTTTACCTCCCTAATCACAATCAATACTATGAGGTCTCACAGTGAAATAGAAAGAAAGGATCGATTGTTTGTGTCCCGATTTTTGTCTTTGGCATTGTTCAAGAAACTTCCTTGAAAGACAGCATACTGTTTGCGAATACGAAAGTCAGTCAGTCCCGTGCGAATGCCCGGTAATGTATTTAGGATCCTGTTTGTATTTAGGCCTACAATTAGAAATCAAAGTATACCAATACTATTTTAAATAATCGGACACATAATTGTACTATTATTACTAGTTTGAATTACAGAAAATGTATTTGCGTTTATAGTATAAATACATGTTTAATATTAAGCTATGGTATTTGCTTCCGAAACTTCCCAGGAGACATCTATTTTATTGAGTACGTCATTGTGGTAATTACTATAGGTCACAATAGCATGAACATTTGTTATTTACACGTAAATGATACTATTATTTAACGAATTGGACAGCAATACTAATTGTCCATTATAAATATAGTTTCAATTTATAAATAAATAAAAACTACGTTCATAACCCGATGTTGCTATTACAAATTTTCTCAAATTCTTCTCTAAGTTCTTATTACAACTTATCTTTCTTTACACCTATTCTTCCACCTTCTATACTAAATCCTTCACTGCGACGGCTTTGCGATTATAGAATGCCTTGCCTATTACTATACGACGCGCACAGACTTCAGAATTGAGAGAAAGATATATTGTATTGTATTGTTGAACAAAAGACGCCTTTGACGTTGTACAACGTAGGCATCCTATTCTGTATTAAATATTAGGCTTTTATTATTAATATATTTTTAAATAAATAATTTTATTAAATTATCTGTGACTAAATTGCAAATGAACGAAGATCGCCATTTCTACTCTTGAGAAACGCGCCAAAAATGTTTCACAGCTAATTGTAGAAAATGTTTGTAACTAAAGAGTATATTATGTTTCCTTTAATTCAATCATATTACTGTTTTACTCACTAACTTTACACATTTAGGACGATGTAATATAAGTTGGAAAAAATACATACTTCTAATTTGCATACTTTCCAGAATCCTAATTTAGACGACTAAATTTAGGACGATCAAGGGATT
>DWPA01006721.1:0-10811 GCA_018251375.1 Calpodes ethlius
GCCGATACACGGATGCTTCATTGCAATTAGAAGCTAAAGTGACACCAAAACAGTTATATATTTTTTCTAAATTTCTGTATACTACTTTCTATACCCATCATTATATTATACATTGCACACGTACCTTCAAGTTTCTTGTGTATTGCCAGCGCATAAAATCTGTAAATATTCCCATTAATTTACTGTTAACTGCAGTAATACTGGAATTTGCATGTAAAATCAACATACTTTACGATTATTTATCGTCAGCCTGTTTGTTCATCTGATCTGTCCTACAACTCTATCTTTCTTCTTTGTTTATAATCATCGTTATCGGTTTTATCACTATATTTTTCGTTTATTACCATTTTTAATATATGATATGAAAGTTTTATAATAAATTATGTTTTGTTAGTTTCCAAACTTTTGATCGCCTAATTTAAATGGAATCGGTATGCAAATATAAGTTTTTATAGATAGATAATCACTAGCTTTGTATAAAAGTAAAAAATTACACTTGTTCTACGCGGTCTTGTCCATTAAAAAGAAAATTAGTAAGAGAGTATATTCTCAACCTTCTATGTCTACAGCTAGGTATATAAAAAGTATACGATTACAAATTTTACGTCAATACCATCCGACCGTTCTCATAATGTGGTACGACCACCGTCAATATGCGGCAAGCCACGACATTTCAGTTAGAACTTTTGTTCTGACGTGGACCAATAGGAATTATAGAAACCTGCGCTGAACCTACCTTTGTAGTAAGGCATTAAACATTCATATTGAAAACCTACTAACTCGTGAAAATAACCCGAGGGAACGAATCAATAACTGATAATTTACGCTGTCGTTTGCATTTATCGATTTAGTACGCAGTCAGTAATTATAAATTTGCGCCACTTGTTTGCAAGTCTCGTTTATTTAAATTACCGTCTATGAAAGGCACGATGTTGTTTTCGATTGTCCGCATCTTTAATAAAAGTCACGTGAAAAAATAGGCTCCGCACTCCGAAGAGTAAATAACTCCCACAAGGACACTGTTAGTAGGAGATTCTATCTCCACTTTATTATGTTTCTTTTGTGATCATTAATCTTTCTCGTACGAACGCTTGTCGGAATGTGAATGTGGGGGAATCTATATCATTTTATGAGTTGCGCGAGTGGAGGGAACCATTCAGCCGCACGACATTTCTAATCGACTTTTTGATTGCGCTCACGGTCTACTGTTGGGAACTTGACAAGGGAATTGCCAACATTGAAAATCGAATTACCTCCACACAAGCTTATGATTTAGCCCGTCGCGGATAAAGTCATATTATATTTATTCAAAAATTAGGTTTCTACAGTATTTTTAGTTAGTTCGAGTAGGTAGGTAAACACAATGAGATGACAATATATTATATAAATACGTAATTTATTTCTATAATCATCGTTTGCATATTGCCTACATTTTTAATGGACCCAGCGTTTCACCATTTTGCTTTTTACAACATTGTAATATGGCTGGTATTCAAATTAGATATGTTCTTCAGTCACCTAGCGGTGGATACGTGGGAGGAGCTAGCGGGTGTCCCGCAGGGGTGGTGGGCGCGTTGGTGGATAAGGACAATGGTGGGTGCGCAGGCGCAGACGACGCGTCGAGCGGCTACGGCAGCCCACCCGATCCCGACGTCTGCGACGCCGCGCGATGACCGCCGGCTGCCCGCCGACTCATTGCCTCGGTAAGTTATTAACTATTTTTAACATCTTTTTTGCGACGTCGTTTCTCTAGATCATTTAATAACAGAATTAAAAAAAATTATATTATTACATATTTTTTTACGAATTATGAATGATTATGCAAATAATAGAATCAATAGCAATTCTAATCAGTTCTTAGACCAAAAATATATTATTTCATGTCAAAAGTAGACACAGACATTGGAATTTCCAAATATTTTTTTAATTCTTAACTGTGAGAAGAAAAAAATAACTTTCACTCGAGACCACCTGGTAGGGATTTATTGAAGCAATGGCAGTTTATCTTTCGAAACATGTTTGTAAAAATCGACTTAATTTATTTAATATTCACCCTTTTTTGTATACTACTTTTAAATGTAAAATAACAAATTATTCTCATTCGCAGGTGAAACCTCACTGAGAGCCGTCGGATTTTTGAGACGCTTGCAACCGTGCAGACTCGTCTTCAGGGCGAGTCGCCTCTGACAGCGTGGCGAGTACGTCTTATCGTAAACTAGAATTAGTGGCGACGTTCCTTTGATTCCCTTGCTCAGTATCACGGCACTGACACTCTTTACTTCATGCTTTACTTTACCAATAAGGAACTTTAAAAAGACATTTGAAACACGGACGTCGCGAGTTAAATTATGAAAGTGAAGTGCAATTTGTACATAGTAAAAATTGGTAACGCTAAGCGACCCATGTAGGTATTAAATGCAAAGCCGTCTAAGTGCAGAATTACATCGAAGTGTCTCGACGAACATACTTTAAAAGCACCGGAGGAGTGTACATTAGGCTAGAAGGCGGGCCGTGGATATGTGGCCACTTTACAAAATGTCCGGGATGAGACGCGATAACGTTGTCAGAACACGATATTTCCATTATGTATACGATTTGAGTCTACATGTTAAGATAGGACCGCTGCGTGGGTAGGACGCGCGAGTTCTCGCTTGTTTGTATTATTCTGTACTTTGCCACAGTACTGTATTATAAGAGGATGCTTTCCTTAAAACTCGTAAATTACTTCAAATATTGATAACTTTGACAAAATAAGTATGGAATCGTTCGTAACAATTTTCTCGGTATATTTTTTCACCTAAGAGCTTACTTTGACTTTACAAAACAAACAAGAAAAATAAATTCAAGGTTTTACGCGTTTCATTGGGAAGCCTCTAAGTAATTTACAATATGTTAGCACTCTGTTGTTTAAGCGAGCACTCGAAGGATAAATTACCTTACTTACAAATTAATATTATTCACTCATACATTGCTACTCATAAGACTGCATCCTATGTTCAAACATACATGTTCTGGCATTACATGTGCGTAGTGTTTAATTTCGACACACAGTTATTTCTTAATAAGTAACATCTATAAATTGTTCCGTAAATTATTATCTTGATGGAATTACTGTCATTATAATTATAAAAAATGTTTTGTACAGTTTATTTACTTGTATATAATTAGATTTATTCAAGCAAATTATTGGTCTTCAAACGCCGTGAAGCAATTTGTGATGTAAAAACTTTTTGGCCACTTATTTCATTTTAACTGCAGTTTTTTGGGTTCCGGAGCTGAGGAGAGTTTGAAATTGAGTTGTTTTAAAGATATTGTTAAAAACGAAAATGAATATAAAAATACTTCGAAAACACTCAACCTTTAAAATGTAATTAACTAATTATATTTGATTTTCAATATAGGTCACTCCAATCAATTGAATGAAATCATCTTGAAAACGACGAAATGTCGAATATCGAATGTGAAAATTTTTTTTTTAACCGAAACGAAGCGCATTTTATTCATTTTCATATTTCGGTAAATCGAACTTCATGCACATATAAAACAGAATAAAAGAATATTAATTCGAGTGCCACTTGAACATGGTGTATTATTATGTAAGAAGCAGCAGCGATGATAAATGCAGAAAACATGATACGTGCTATAAATCATTCTCATATTGTAAGGAACAAAGCAAATGAGAAAATCTGTAAGCGATTTGGTCCATAAATTTTGGATGTCATATTTGGTATTGATGTTTATACGAACAGTTTGAGCAATTTATTCCGCGCAGAAACATCGCTTCTGTTTCCAATTTCAATTGTATAATATTAATAAACGTTTGCTTATCAAATTAGATACGACAGAACAATAGAAATACATTTGTAAGTAGTTTGTTGTTTATTTAAATAAATCGAGTGTTCTCATTCTTCACGTTCAACTTTTTAAAGAAAGAGTTCTGGTTCACAAATTTGAAATCACCATTACTAAATCGATCTCATTGTTATTAAAATTGTATGTACAGTAGTAAACCTTAAAGTTGTTATCATACAAGGTATGAAATCTATCGAATATACTTTATTTTAATTATGAAATTCCATTTTATTGTAGGTGCTTAATGTTATTTTTACCAAAGACAATTTTCCTTTCTAGGAATTTTTATTAGTCTTCGCATTATAATTAGTATGGGTTACAGTTTATAGATGGCGGTACCTGTAGAAGTTTTGTTTAAAGTGGTGCAATGATTAGTTTAATTCATAGAAGTTTAAATAATTATAAATTTTACTGTTATTTGTGACCCTTCAGTTTGTTGTTCAAATTTATTTCTTTGCTTGGATTTTTTTCTTATCATAATTTCATTATAAAATTTAAAATGGTTGAATAAATAATAAAAGATTTCTAGAAATATGCTTAATTTTTTTAAGGTTTGAATATACTTGATGTAAAATAAAGATTTCTAACTTGAATGTATTTATGTAAAAATTCAAACAGTCGTCATTTAGAGTACTAAAATATAGAATGTAACAAATTTCAATGCAAACCTATGGCAAAATTTGAAATAAAGTTTCCGTATACATCGACAGAGTAATTTTTAATTTACTGTTACTGTGTAAATAAATATATTTATTTAATGCGACAATGTTTTTCATTCCACTGATATTTCTTTTATGAAAATGAAGTGGTGATTACTAAGAAATTACTTTAAAAAATGTAATTTATATTATGTATATATTGCAAGACTTGCCGACCAATACTGCGTTCGATTTACAATTGTTTTCGAGTCGTCCGTGTTAGCAACATCTTAATTGCATTTGACGTATGTATGTGTGCGTTTTTTTTATTTATTATCTATCCATTATTATAATTAAACCCTAAGCCATGTCTTATCAAACCATTTAGGCCCATTTTTAGAATAATATTATGTGATACTTAGCCTTATCTTCGAAATTCAAGTATGAACAGAAATAGTTATCTTATTTTGTACCTGGATAAGAAGTAAATACAAAAATAGATTAAACATTCTTATTTAGCAACTACTGCTGGTTATCAAAAAGATAAAAATAGGTTACAATCTAGACTGAATCTAATCAATTATTATAGACAAACGTATTAAATGCTATCAGACGACTCCGTAATCAATTCGGCTTGGCTCTTTGCCTTTAGTTTTTTCTTTTCATTATACTAATTTCACTGAAGGTCACTCATTCACTCACAATCTTACATATTAAATTGTTCTACTATTACTACCAGAAAAATATCAATAGAGTCGCATCATATCAGAGGCGGAGAGCTGATGTGCGTGTATGTTTTTTAAGATTAGCGGCAATAATAGTCGTACCACAGACAAAAGATGTTATGTAGGAAATTTGTATCAGATTTAAAAAAGGTACGTATCTGAGAACAAAATATTATACTATAAAGTAGCAAATAAACTAAGTGCATGTTTTATTAAATAACTTACAATACACTTTGTTACCTAGTAAAAGCGTGTTAATTAATTTTACTTCAGCCTTGCTAAGTCAGACTTGCTTACACTATTTTTCTTATAAGATATTAGATTCATAATTCGAGATACAAATTCTATATTTTAAGTCGATATATCGATATTAAATCAATATATCAATTATAAAAAATATTTGATAAAATAGGGCATTTAAAGCGTTAAAAGCAGCTAAATCATTTACTTACTGATAATACATTAAATTACTTTTAAATAAATGTATAGTATTAAAGTTTAAAAACACAGTCTTATAGTACATAGTAAATATGCTGTTCTTCGTTAAGGTGTTCGCTTTTGCGGACCTGACCCTGAATACACTGTCAGATTATGCTTGTCATAAAAGTGAATTGTCATCGGAACTAAAGCAATTTGTGATATTTTAATTCAACTAATAAACTTATTGACAAAACTAACACACATAGCACGTTAAAAAAAACTTTTAACTACTCAATTTATTTACCTACACGGCGTTTACGGTAGAATACTAAACTGTGCCAAAATAATAAATATTTTACTTTACGGTCACCCTGTATTTTATTATCTTAATTAAACGAATTAAGTTAATGATAGTATAATAAAAATATACGTATTTAACATAATGAATACCTCAATTGTCGTTAACTAAAAGGTATTCAAGATACTCTATGTATCCTTGAAATGTAGTTAAATACTATTACACTATTGAACAATGAATTAGAGTTCTATTCCTCATAGTGGACTTCACTGGGATACCTTTTTTATTTTTTGGCTCGAGAGCCAGTACTTTCTTTCGTGCTTTTGGTGTTTTTTACGCGTTTGAGAGATAGTAGGCAATTAACACCAATAAGCTGGTCTAATCTCCTTTAGACCGGTAAGGCATCGGTCAGTCCTTTTTGTTAATATCCATTACGCGCAATGATCACTCATCAATGACACGATTATTCATTTGTCGATTATTGACAAAAAAATTGTGTTTACTTACTTTAGCACTGTTAACGCTAATGGCCGAGCTAATAAACATTCTCTTTTTAAAAAGCACTTAAAGAATGTCTCACGTAACTACCGACTACTTAAAATATTTAGGGTTTTATACAGAGCCGTATACACCACGCTAATTGCCAAGCAAAGTCTCCTTTAACACGAACAACTCCTTTCAATCCCTTAAAAACACATTATGTCGTTAAACAAAAATGAATCATGAATTTAAAGTAATATGTAGACATTACATTACGACTTTAAACACATTGACATTCACATTGTAATGACTGGTAGACAACCGTAACGCGTCTAGTAAACACAATTAAAAAACTAAATTTATTATAAAGTAAGTTGTATTTATTATTTCGGCCCAGTGTGTAAATGGCAAGCAAAAAGACTAACTCAACAGACATGCATTAATAACACATTCGTAAACAAGAATTCACTTAATATACAATTAAGCAGGTTTTTATTTTTCGGATTGGGCATGTCTATATAAGTCTCACCGTCTCAACGCATTAACGAGGAACGTTTAGTTGTTTGCTGTTTAAATAAGAGCAGTAATGTAATTTTAATGAGCTCACACAATGTATGTATGTGTGTGTGAATGTTTATGTGTGTGTGTGTGTGTAACGACCGACGCCAGCGCACCCGGTATGCGTATAATGACGACTAGTACGCACAATATGTGTTATATGGCGTTATTGTTTTTTATTGAGAGTCTTTATTTAACTTGCAATTTTTTAGTTTATTATTTTTGTTTGGCTCAGACTTTGTAAGAAGAATTAGAAATACTTCCTCTTGTCCTACAAATTGATATTTGTCACACTGATTTAGTTCTGATGACAATGTCCCTTTATGATGAAAATGACCTGGTACTAGACTTACTCGTAGTATTGGTTCCAAAAGTGGCAACGCTTCGATGATGAACAACACAATTACTCATTTTTGTGTGTGTTTTTTTTTAATATATTTATTTTCTTTTAAAACCTCCAGGCGTGTTTCATTTGTCTGTATGTTTTCACTTAAACCAAGAGGATGTACGTAGTAGATTTAAAATATTTTTCACTTCCATTACTGCCGCAAAATTTCGCTGAATTCACGTGTCACTTGATCGTACTTTTCAAATATCTTATTTAGTTAAAATATGAAGGTTTGTTTAGTGGTAAGTAGTTAAATATGTGCTTAATTATAAGAATTATGTACCTCCTTATCCGTGACTTATACCTTGAAGAATTTAGTTAACGTAAAGAATAGAATTTGCGTGAGTTATTGAGAACCGCGCGGCGCACGCTCGTCCGTGAAAACTCACTTAAACTTTTTTAATTAAATTTCTGATTTTTCTTGGCCGCCATGAGAGATCTTATCCCTAAGCTTTATTCAAAACGCAGTATTAATTAGTCCGGCTACTGGAGGCTAATGACCAACTTAATCGACTTTCACGGCGTCATGCACTCGGCTACGAGGTACAAAAACTTTTTGAAAGCTAATGAATAATCCTGATGCAAAGTTGCTTAATTAAAGTTGATTCCGTCAACTTTAACGACATGCGTGCATAATCTTAGTTCACGTTCCGATCGTCATTCAACCTTGTGACTAATTAATATTTCTAATTAAAAATACGATCCTGCTATATGTAATAATGTCAGTTACGTGTTAACTATTCAATGTTGAATAATCAAATATAATGTGCTATTCATCTTACTATTCACCTTACTGTTGTCACACATATCAATTGAAAGCTATGTGCTTCTCTAAAGCACGAACCCGAACATCCATGAACTATCCTTCCCAAAAATCCTTAACGCTCTGATAACCTACATCAAATCAACGAAACTGAATGAAGACACTATATAATACCTACTAATTATATTACCGTTTACCAAAGAAACAACCCGTCACAGTAGCCACACTGTAATATTGAAGTTATAGAAAAAGTACAATTAGATTTATTTTTATATTTGACTTGTATCCCGTGGTGACGGTCTCGTGAAACAAAAAAATACCGTCTTTGCTGTACTAATCAGACGCGAAGGCATTTACTAGTTTGTTACAAATAATCCTTCTCTTAATGAAGTTGAGTATATAAAAAGAGTTTAAATATAGATAACTAAAAATTATCTAAAAGATATTTTTATCTCAAATCCATTAGTGGCTTGATACAGATAGGGATAACCCCAGTGTGTACGAAGATAGCCTCCTTACTGCACCTAAAGCCAAATTTCACAATTTCACCACACTGCACCAGTGTAGATTGGTGAAGGAATCAGTGGAGGAAAAGTATTGAAACCCAAAAATAATTCAATGCTGATCGAATACTGCAATAGCAATACATTAAAAATAATATTACTGTTAATACTACAACGAAATTGGTAACTAATTAGAAAAATAAATAACCTCAAGTACCTCAACGCCATAACCGGGATTCGCTTGATTAATGTACTCGCATATATCAAGGGCCTTCAATAGAAATTACTTCTTGCAAATACCTTGTCCGAACTAAAGCAGGGTGCACGACTAATCATCAGGGTGGTGGGTCTCATTTCAAGGTTGAATGGAGCCCTTTACCTCCTATGAGGGTACATGACTGAAAAGGGTTATTGCGTACTAAACAATATTAATGGCATGCTTTACTTAACATGTTCTAGTTTTGATACTACATTGTATTGATAGTTCTACTCATCGTTAAAATACATCGTCTGACATCTTTTTATGATAAGTACACTATTATCAACAAGTGAAACACGTCATTGATCTTACTGGTATTCAATTGGTATTCAATAATTGCTTAAGAGACAATAATAGACAAGTTTGGGGTGGTTTAAAAGACTGGACTTAATCCCATGTCGGCAGATCAGGATGTGGTAATAGGCGATAAGAGGTACCACCCCTCATCTCTGCTGGGCGTTAGGATATTGCGTAAGAATCATACAATCAATATTGTTTTTAAGTAATTAATATAATTATTTCTGTTATCTTTCTGTGAAACTGCCTGGCTGTCACTCTTCTTATTTCTTTCTTTTTCCATCTTTCTTAGCTAGTAAATCATCGGTGCAACTATATTGTTGCTAGTGCGAATAGTCATTAAGTTATCATTATTTGGCTTGTCTGCTCATTTGTTGACTATTAATATATAAAAAATAACCCCAAATAACTCTCTTCTATGCTCCTGCGGACATTTTTTACAATTAAAGTAAAAAAATAGTGTGATTAAAAAAATATTGTGTATATATCCAATATAAACTTCTCATTAAAACCCAGATCCCATTGATCGCCACGTTAGTAAAATATTATAATTATGCACTTTTTGTAGATTATATGTATTACATATTATACGATGTTTTATTATATCGAATCAATGCATCCGTAAATTATAAAAAAAAAAAAATAAGTAAAATTTTGTACTCCAAACACCGACTTTCCAAACTTTGGTTTGCTATCTAACGTTAGTTTTTTGTTTTTCAAATTTGACAATGTGATTTTAAAAACGTTCCGTTTGGACGCAGTATAAAAGTTTAAACCCCAGATTTTATTCAAGAAAGCGAGCAAGCTAAGGTGTCACGAGTACGGCTACATTGTTAGAGGCGAGCACTTTCCGTCGAATCATTTAAATAAACGAACACATCATTATGTCAGATCTAAGGATCGAACAAATTGCCAATTAGCGGCGCGCCGGCGCTGGCCTTCGAGCTTTAAGCTCGGGGTAATGGTGTGGGCCAAGGAAGCGGCAATACTTGGCATGATGTTGCTGCATCGCGGCTCACACTCGTACAGTCCCCGTGCCCGTCCCGTCTCGCCGTAACCGAATCGCAAAAATACAATATGCTATTGTATAGCAACTCTGAGACATTTCCAGCTTTTTACATAGGACAAATAAAGTTTAATAATTTACCAAACCATTCAACATATTTTTATAAAGAAAGGCACAAATATATTTTATTAATGTAATTTGAAAGATACGAAACAATTTGTACGTATTGAATGGAAATAATACACGTGGATACAATTGTACTGTAAACTTTATTATTAAAACATTCATATTATTACTGGTCTTATTGTCTTGCTGTGAAACCAACTTGACTACTCATCACCCTTTTGCTTATGCCAGCCACTAAACTCTTTGTATTCCGGCTGGAAGCTTAAGAGTTAGTCCTTTCTTTCTTTCCTTTTTTTTCTCGGGGTGCAACGTATCCAAGCTGCCTTTGTTATTTACTGATACCCATGGGCGTCAATGACCTAACCATCAGATGGGTCGTTGTTGATATGTCAGCTATTTACATAAAAAAGAAAAGAAATAAGACTTAACAGCTATCGTTAAAAATAAATTTATATAAAACTCTTACCTTATTTCCTGTACAAACGTTTATATTTAACA
>DWPA01006722.1:0-10811 GCA_018251375.1 Calpodes ethlius
CTACTATCCCACCTGATGGTAAGTGGCGATGTAGTCTATGATGTTGTGCGCACTAACTTATAAAGAGCCTATTCTATGGGACATTTTCATGTTAACGCTCATACCTGACTAAGATTCCCGGTGTCATGAATAGATTAAGCACAGAGTAATACACAGTACCTGAGGACAGACATATATTTGTGACGTAACTGTCTGCTGCGACCGGGGAGCGACCTCGGGACTCCTTTGATTCACAGGCAGGGTCAATGGACTAAATGGTTATCCTATTATTAGCTTATTATTAATATTATTAAAAATCATTATTTTGAAAATAATTTTGTGTTAATTTTTAAATATATATTTCTATTAATAATAATATTGAGAACAATATCAGAAAAAAATCTGCTAAACCGAAAGCTCCATATTACATTGTTAAATTTCGTGAGAAGAGACCCGAGCCCAGCAGTGGGACAACTATGGATTGTAATGATGATAATTAAATGATGAACTGAGTCCAGTAATGGAAAAGTTTTAAAGTTTAAAGTTGCAGAATTGAGCTACAAGAAGAATTTCGAGATTCAGTTAACTGAAAAGAAACATTAGATAGATGTTGGAATTAGTTTTCTATTTAAAAATACTTAAATGTGTATTGGAAAACATTAACTCTGTTTTATTGCACCGAACGAAAGTTATTACTTGAAGATAATTTAGTTCCTTGTCTAATATTTTGTTACATACTCATTTCAAACTATTTTATGACACATTGTGTTGGGGCTGTGTTCATTACATTGTTTTCAAAGTAACTACAGAATTACGCATATGTGGCATTAAACTGATGTTTTATTATCATTCTGTGTGCAAATAAAATACAATGCACTTATTATTATTTAATATTTCAGCAAATCAAATTAAAACTGAGAAAGGTCAAAAAGGCGATAAAGGACAGCAAGGCCCTAAAGGAGACAAAGGAGAAAAGGTATAAATATTATTATTAAGCTTTGAATACCATTAAGTTAAAGATATAACTATAAAAGCCCCTAGCGTATCCTGACTAATATCCGTAAGAAAGTAGTGGATAATAATACAATTAATAGTAATACAAGTATAAAATATTTAATAATAAGTATAATTACAACGTAAAATTGTACCATCAAGCATAAGTTACAGAAAATATGTGTGTCAGCTGATGTAATCCGCTTACATACATTATTTCAGATTGCATCTTACCGTAACCATTAAAAATCAAGCGTGAAATGAGTTAAAATATTCGATTGCTTAATTGCAATATTAGTTAATAAACAATATTGACAGGTGAAAGGCTATTTGGTTCAAGTGACATTTTGGGCGATATTGAGTTATATACATTTTGGGAAGCACCAAATTTTTCTGCGTCGCTTAAATCAAATAGCCTTTCAGCCCTCGATATCTTCCTCTTTGCCTAACGATGTATTTCACTTATATTTCGTTATGGAAGACCAATGACTTACCATAAGAAATATGTTAAGAACTTGGAGCATATGGGGTTACATCCCTGTTTAAGTTCAAATTAATCTTTCCTACTCGAGGTGCAACTTGTGTTACATAAGAATGGGACACTCGGGGAAGAACCCAATCCTCTAAAAAACGCAAAGATAAGACTATATACTAATATGACGCCTACTCCTGTTGGATGGCAGTGAACTCTGTACTACTAAATCTACTAATCTGTAGTGTGTTATCTAGTTAAATCGCGATGTCACTTGTTCTGAAAGTAGATGCACCTGATGAATCACGGTTCACCAATCACGTGTGAACTTTATACTTTCTTAACGTTGTAATATCAGAGAGAATATTAATACGTTCTACCGGTTCCTTTGATAGGTAACGTGTATTACCCATGTAGATGTCCATGGGTGGTGGTGATGTATATATATAAAAAAAATATAAGAAAGTCTTGTTAATTACTATTTATAACTCAATAACGGCTGTATCGATCTGAAAATTGGTAATGAGGTAGCTAAGAAAAATGAGACGGATATAGGGTACATTTTGTTGTAAAAATAAATGTTAAAAAGGGTGCAATAAGGGATGAATTAAATTTTTGTTTTCCACGTGTTTTGTCCATTCTTAAAAGAAAAACTTTCCTTGCATGACGTAAAGTCATATCTGATAGCCTGGGATTACGTAGGCGAAAACTATTTTAGTATATAAAGATTTAATGCAAGATTTTATCATCAATAATTTCTGCAACTTTATCATATCGATTAAAATTTACTTTTCCAGGGAACACAAGGAGAATCTATCAAGGGCCCGGAAGGTCCGCCCGGATTGAGAGGAGAGAAGGGTTCATTAGGACCCATAGGTCCAATGGGTTTAACAGGCGTTAGTATACTTTCCTATTTTTATTAAAACTAATCACGCCCTAAATTAATTATAAATTACTTACAGGATTACAGTTTTTTATGCTTTGATAAAATTAATTATCAGATATTTTGCATCGAGTGATTTATATTTATTTAAGTACACCCACAAAGATTACGGAATGATCACATACGCATTAGATGACCACGTAAAATACGTTCTGTATAATATCAGATTTATTGTAGAATCTCCCTGTACCCGCTTTTCTATTCTCTCGGCTATAAATAGATGCTTCATTGTCCACAAGAGTAGCCGACTTCACGACTTTTTCATTGTAAAAATAAAATCAATCTAAGAAGCACAAAAATGTCATGTTACATCAGATTATCCTCTCAATTAGTTTCAGTATTCAAAAATAATAGTTTTTGTAAATTTTTTTTAAAGCTGTGGTAGCCTAGTGGTTCGAACATTGGCTCTCCAACCGCGGGGGCGTGATATTGAATCCTGCATGCACCTCTTCATTTCAAAAAGTTATGAGCGTATTACAAGTTAATTATCACTTGCTTCGGTAAAGGAAATCATCGTGAGGAAACCTACACACGAGAGAGTTCTCCGTAATGTTCTCGAAGGTGTATAGAGTCTAACAATTCACGGTTGGCCAGCGTGGTGGACTATGACCTGTATCCCTCACACTGTGTGAGGAGACCCGAACCCAGCTGTGGAACAGTTATGGGGTGTGATGATGATGAAATAACTTTAGGAGGCATACAAAAATATTTTTAATGTTTTAAATTTTTTATGTTCTGTTGCAGTCTTGTCAGTGTTCTGAAAACGTTGTATCGAACTTGTTAAAATCGATGGAAGAGATGAGAGGACCCCCAGGAGAAAAGGGCGAACCAGGTCTTGAAGGACCACAAGGAGATCCTGGTATAACGGTAAGGTTATTGACATAACGATAGTTAGAATAAATATAATATGAAACATAGATCCACTTTTCTGCTCCAATTATGCACATATTGACGATCTATTGTAGTTATTGGTTAAAAATATAACAATACATATAAAAATTATACTTGATGATAATAGTGAGCTGATCTAACATTTTACTTTATCTATGGACCTTACGAATTCTATCAACGAAATATACAGAATCTTTTTTTTATTTCATAAAATCACTCATACAATTATTTATTACATTAAAAGTATTTTAAATTAGAATTAGTATTTTAGATTATAATTGTTTAAACTTTATTTACATCATAATTTATATACTAGTTGTAATATAATAAGTAGTTTATTTTCCGGGGTTGGCATAAACAGCTGCAGAATAATTTTTACTGTAACAGTTGTTTGCGAATATTGTCAGATTGTATGTTTATTACAAAATTTATTATAAACTTAATTTTAATAATTTCACAGATTTATATTTTTGTAAATATATTTAAGGGTCAGCAAGGAAATCAAGGGGAACAAGGTCCTAAGGGACCCCGAGGGGAACAAGGGCTGCCAGGAGAACCAGGCCCTCCAGGTAAAGATGGAGTTTCAGTTAAAGGTGAACCGGGAAACGATGGCACTCCCGGAATTCAAGGACCTCAGGGCCTTCAAGGGCCTCCAGGTCCGCCAGGTGCTTCATTCAAGGTAATTTAAAAGTTTATTACAGCTATTATTAATATTATGACTTCTTTGACCTTATGAAATAATATGATAAAAATATAATATTTTTATTGGATCTCTCTCAAAGCTTTTTGACTAAAGAAATCGCTAAAACATTATCGATAGTAGGCCATACGAAACAGTTCATAGATCTATGCTGTTGTTTACATCGATAGAAATCACGTCATCTCTTATTTTTACAGGAAACAGAAAAAGAAATAGAAGCAATCCCTGGACCGCGAGGTGAACCGGGGCCGAGGGGACCACCTGGGTTTCCAGGAGATAAAGGTTCAAGCGGCAGAGATGGAATTGAAGGAAAACAAGGGGAGAAAGGAGAAAAGGGTGATCAAGTTAGTAACATACAATACTTTTAATAATCAAAAATGATAAACATAAAAAAATAAGTTTTGAATCACAATGAACTGTTTATAATTATTTGTAATTATTACAAATATAATTATGTATAATTATAATAATATCTCAAGAGGCCAAATGCATTCAGTTTGTAAAGTTTTTATACTATTGGGCGGGTAAATTACGTCACCTTTAAGGCTGTATTCTAACAATACAATACAATACTCTTTAAATATTGCAAAAAAGTACATGATAAAAATTAATACAATTATCACTTTATTAATATAGAATCTTGTTTATTATTACGTTAACAAAAAATATTGTATATTGTAATTTCATTGTATCTTAGTATATTATATATGCACAAGAAACAACCAATCCGAACTTACCATATTGTATTTCTCATACTGTATTTGTATAAAACTGTAAGTATTAACAATACTTTTATAGTAATAATAATTTTACAGTTTACATTTTTTACACTATAACATTTTGTGTAAAACAAGAAAGGGATATATAAATTGTAAAAAGGGGATATATAATAAGAAATGTTTTAGGGAGATATGGGTGCAAAAGGTGATATTGGACAGAAAGGAGAAATTGGAGTAGCGGGACTTAATGGTTTACCTGGCAGTCACGGAAACCATGGTGCGCCTGGAAAAAGTGGAGAAAAAGGTAACAAATCAGCTTTGTTTAAACCAAACACAATGAAAATGTATTTGTGAGGATATACGTCGATGGTTCCGTGGTACATTGCAAATTGAATCGGCTTTGTATAGTTTGTTTTAAAAGAATACAATTTCCAATAACATTTATATAAGAGAACACTTAGCATGACTTAAATATATAGTGGTTTTATAAAGAGCCTTATGAAAGAGAATTAGAGTTAGTAACGATAACGGATTGTTATTAAATTATTATTAGTCTACTTTGCAACAGTTCACGATGAAATTTAATACGGTATATAATTAAAGACATGCGTGGTACCTCCCTCGCTCTAACAAAGAAATCATGCATTACAATAAATTAAAGTATATACCAACATACATATATACATATATGTATATGTATACACCGCTAACACGTGTAACGCTCCGAACCGGAGCATCATCAGAGTAAGTTGACCCTACAATGTTTAGTCGCAAAGGACTTTGCCGCGTATACCTTAAAGTATACCGCCATACATTTTAATTGCAGAATTTTGCAAAGTAGACTATTACTAACTTAATAACAATGGATATCCGCTAAGTAACGCCTGATACTATTAACTAAAATAACGGGTTGGTAAAACTATAATTATATATCACTAGCTGAACCCTGCGCGCGTTGCTGCCCCAACACGACCTGCCACGGAAATATATGAAATTAATCGGAATGACAGTGGCGCCACCTGTAGAAAATTGGTCGTGCTAACTTAGAAACCTTCGTGGGCCCATACACAACAACTTTGATCCTCACATGATTAAATGTATAATTTACGATTATATAAAGGACATACAGACAAACATTCATTTTTATATGTAAGAAGAAGAAGAAAAAGAAGATGTCATTTTTATTATGATGTGTGTTTTGGTGCAACATGTTTTTTTTTCAGGCGATAAAGGAGATAAAGGTGACCTTGGCCCTCCAGGAAATCCAGCAAAATTATCCTCTATCCTGGATTCATCTATGGATCCGGAAGAAAGTAAGTACTTCGGACATAAAAAAATAAATATGTAAGTAGTTCACAGAAGTCTTTTCGAAATTTAAACTACTGTATCGCTTCAATGAATCCTTCCTGTGAGTGGTAATACAAAGGAAAAGAAACGGCAAGAAATCACCGAGGGTTTTATTTAACAATATTAAGTTACAGACAACATAATATCAAAGTTATGTCCAGACAATATTTTCTTTCAAACAATCATTTAGTACTTAATTTGTAATAATATTTTTCCATAAGAATGTTTCTGATATAAGTTTTAAAACAGCACGGGAATTTTGTATTCTATTGGAATTTAATTATAAATGTATACACATTTATTTATGAACAAACTATCAGTTTAATAAGTCTGAAATTTAATATCAAAAGTTTACATTTATTAGTAATACTAATTTTCTGAATATTATTTTCTATTAAGTCAACCACCGAAGTATTTTAGTGTACATAATTTTATTCAACAAAATGTAATATATTGATATTCTTAAAGCTAAAGAAAACCCTAAACCTGTGTTATATTCAATTACGTCATCAAAAATAATATACCTTTATCTCAGGAGATCTTTAACAAACAATATATCGGTACTTGTGTGCTCAAAGGACATAGTTTTATTTCGAATTTAATTCTCTATCGTTCTATATATTGAGTTCCTCAAAATTCTTAAAAAATGTCTTTACGATTAAGAAATTTGATACATTTGACAATTGAAGTAATGATTGTAATCCGTAAATACAGTTCTAAACCAATTCTGTACCGTTTATTTTGAAAATACTATTAAATTTAAGAAATTTCTGCCTAAAAATCATCTTAATAGCTCAATAAACAAAGTAGTTATAGACATGAAATAAAAAATGGAGATGTGCCTTTCTGATAAAAGTAATGTAATTGTGGATAATAATAAACCATAAAAAATTTGGAAATATGCAAAAAAATGATACTGTCTTCGTAAATTTCGTATCTATATCAGGTTAAATTAGTTAAAAAAACATTTTTTTAGCGTAAAGTACTGATAATAGATGTACATTATCGCTTATGGACACGAGCAATACTAAAGAATTCGCATTTGGCGCTGATGTTTCATGTCAAATCTCTCCAGGGAAACTTCAGAATGAAGCTCTTTTCCCAATTGTACATGTAAATCTTCTTATATCTATACTTAAGTGAATTTGTGATATAAATCTTCTACTTTAGGCATCTAATGAAATGGAAGGGTTTGAGACTTAATCATATCACATGACCCAAATACAGTTCACGTCGAATCATAGATTTGATAAAGAGAGACGAAAAAAATTGATTTAAAGAAAAATCCTTTTTTTAAGAGTTCATCATTACCATCAGTATAAACATCAAAACAGAAGTATTTATAGAAGTCCTTATTAAAATAAAAATGCTTTCAAATATATACAACTTACAATCTCCTGGTAATCAACGTTAAAATTTCATAAGTACGATTTTTTTACAAACACAATCAATACGGTGTTTTAAGCATTACATTATTTATTTATTCTATCCAAATGATGAACAAAAAACCCCAAATAAATTTCAACGTCGGGTAAAGAAATCTGATCACGTAAACATAATAACGTAAGTAGATTGAATCCTAAAATATTTTTGCTACTATTCTTCTTATTGGCTTTGATCCTTCTCTCCTGGCCTTATATGGGTCATTGTCCAGCGGACCTTAAAAAGGTATATTGGTCTCTTTTTATCAATACCGCGATGAAAGAGATAAGGCCCATGTGGATTCCTTTATCTATCTAAACAACCGTGTATCGCCTGGTCGCGTCGTTTTTCGTTTGAGCGGAATGCTCTCCAAGTTTCTTGTTATCTCAATCATATTATTTTGATTTTATTTATTCAGCGTCGTGGCCATTTTCGTAAATACCATATTATTAGTACCAGATTACTTAGTAGAACTTTGTTTCATATCAAAACAGTGTGGGTTTTAATAAACCAATGCATGACGGCTAAGGAGTCTTTTTGCGTATAATTTTCGACAGACAAATTTACTGAAAACTTGATGATAAATATTCAACGCAGATGGTAGACATCCTTAATATTACATACCTCCAAACAATATTTCTTAATTTTGAAGTTACTCATTATTAGATCTCTAACTTTATTCTAGATATAGAAGGCTTAAAACCAGTTTGAGTGGCGCAAATTAGGGGAGGCCTATGTTCGGAAGTAGACCTTCTAAGACAGATAGATATACATATATGACACTGAAACAGAAAAACGTTCAAAATATTTCAAGGTTAATTCTAAGCCTTAAAAAATAAAGTTCAGATAAATATTTAATTTAGTAACATTATTAAAAAAAATAATAACATTCAATATTATTTGCTTTTATAGAAAGAACACTCCTTGATAATTATTAAAATGAAAATAATATCTTTTATGTCTATTCAAAATGTGCTATATCATGCTGTACTTCTTGACTTATAACATACAATCTCCTTATTGTATGCATAATAGTTCTACTCTATGCGATTCTTTATGTTCGTTATTTCCCACACCCACACTAGCTATAAGTACTCTGTAGAGAATTATTCCGAACATGAGTATGTTAATGTACGCTTTCAACATCCACTTAATATTTATTATTGTTTCATGAACCATAATAGATATTGAGGTCACTAAAACCATTTTTAGATTAGACTCAAAATATGCTACAATTAAAATACTAGTAGAATATTAGTAAGTAATTTACTCGCATTAATTTAGAAAGATATTTAGAATTTAGAAAGAACAATCTTTAGAAAAATATTGAGGAAAAGAGGACTAAGGGTGTTAAATAGGGTTTGAAAGTTTGCACACTAGAAATTTAGTATATAACTTTCTATTTAAATACTATGAAACCCTTAATTCAACGTTTTGGGCAATACCAATCCCCAACGGTAAAATAAAACGCTCTAAATCCGTTAGTTTTGAAACGAGCACTTTATCAATTTTTGTGATGTTTTTGTTAGAAATAATAAAGCACGTGTTTCAAGCCTCTTATGGAAAATGAATAAATACGGGATTTATCTATAACCGGATTAAGTAAATACGGTAAATTATATATCTTTTTTTAATATAGATGCAGCTATAGTAGAAAAACTAAGAGGCCAAAAAGGAGATAAAGGAAGCATTGCAGAAAAGGTAACATAATATTTATATAATATAAATGATTTTAATAAATCAGTTGAAAAGCGAGATAGAGGAAGTAATTTTCAGCTTTATAATTAAATTCGTAATAATGTGAATTTTTCTTAATTTTCAGGGTGAAAAAGGCGATATAGGACAAAGTGGCCCTCAAGGACCACCAGGTATTGATGGACAAAATGGTACTGCTGGTGAAAGAGGCCCTCAAGGTCATACAGGAAAACACGGCGCTGATGGGCCTCGAGGTCACAAAGGAGATAAAGGAGAACCAGGTTTACCTGGAAACGTATCTGTGCCAGATATTAGTATAATTAAAGTTAGGAAACTTTTAATCTTAATGACATTAAATTACGTACAAATACTTTGCATGATAGTAATGTTCCTTATATAACCTACAAAATATACTTGATTTGTAGGTGTACATTTTGGAATAGCAAAAAATAAGTCCAAAAGTACACTCAAAATTACATATTAAGAGTAGTTATAACCTATACAGACTAAAAGTAGAAAACAATAGACGGGCCTAAGGTTAAATGCCGTTTAAAAAAAGTTGCGATTAATGATCAACAAATTTATAAATACTTATTCAATCCAAATAATGTGTTTTTCTAGGGTCCAAAAGGTGAACGAGGTCTTTCTGGTGATAAAGGTCCTAGAGGTCCTCAAGGCATTAAGGGAAAACAAGGAAACCGGGTAATATGATTAAATCCCGTCATTTGATAATTTATTTTAAAAACGTACAAAGAATTTTATCTGTGTATGTTTTAGGGTGCAACTGGGGCAAAAGGGGCTACAGGAAAGACAGGAGATAAAGGTCAAAAAGGAGATACTCCAAATATTAACGAAGAAAAGGTTAGCCCTTGAAATCTTTTTTTATCTATCATCTATTTACTGAAACAGATATAATAGAACGTATCTATTATATCTATATAAACAATATGACGGTATAAGAAGAAAATTTACATAGGCTATCACGATAACATTTATAAACATAAATTAACTGGAATGAAATTGCTATCATCACTTAAAGCATTCTTCTCATATGAGGTGAACAATAAATGATTCTCAGCTTAAAGGTGAAAAAGGAGACAAAGGCGACAGAGGCAATAAAGGTGAACCCGGTGTAGAAGGAAGACCTGGTCCACCGGGAGAATGTGTAGAATCAAATTCCACTTCTCGTCCGGGTCCACCGGGCCCGCCCGGGCCACCTGGCGTGCCGGGGACGTCGATACTAGGACCCAAGGGTGAACCGGGGCAAGTATTTATGATCGAGAATGAAACAGGTATTATTTATTTTCATTTCTGTTGAATAACGCCTTTAATGAACTTAAGTAAATTCTTAACAATGAAAAAAATCAAAGGATTAATAATCTCATTGTATAACTTTAAACTAATATAAAACGGATTTAAAGTAGAGTTAATATTTAAAAATAGTTATTAATCATAATAACTACTTTCAGAGACATTAAATGAAGACGAAGATGTTTATCCGACTCAAACTATTATTTTTCGAACTGCAAAAGCTTTGTTTAAGGTAAATAATATTAAGTCATTATGTTTTTAAATAAAAAAATACTACATCTTATGTTTATAAGACCAAAAAATTTTCAATCATTTATCATCAAATACATAGTTTTAAAC
>DWPA01006723.1:0-10809 GCA_018251375.1 Calpodes ethlius
AATCGAATTTCCTTATTACCAGAGAGGTTAGTACTATGATTATTAGTCTACATAGTTGGCGTCTCTGCAAAACCTGGCAAGACATGCCTTTTAATCACTAAACGTTTCCCTATATTTTTAGCAATATGCTACAAAACGCTATAACTGTCGTATTGCGAGTAATCCTGCATGTTTTATTTTAAAATAAATTATGCATTTAGTACGAAATAAACATTCACTGCCGTCTACGCATGAACTTTTAATAATGTTATCGCATTGATGCCTCATAACCTTGTCTTTATTTCTTTTATGTATATACAATTTTGTTGTTCCAAAATTAAAGTTATTAATATATTATATTTCCCTATTTTAAAATAAAAATATTTTTTTTTTCAGAATGAAGGAAGAGTTCACGTCATCGGCGCAAGAGTATAGAGATGTGTGCTACATGCTCTTAGGTTATAAAATTGATAGGACTGGACATAAGAATTATAGGTGAGATAATATTTTGTTAGACATCATTTTAATTATCATATTATGGAGCCCCTTTATCGTGACATTTTTGAATGGTTAAAATTTTATTGATATCATTAATATTGATATAACAGTGTATGTATTAGAATTTAAGCTATAAATTAATGGATTACCCATATTATTAACGATTAAATGGAAATGTATACCACCCTAACTTGGTCAGGTTGTTAAAGTAATCAAGTAATCAAGTACGGAGGCTAGTCTGACGATCTCACGTTTGTACTATACGAGAATAGAACAAATACTACGTATATAAACTTCTGCAAGCCACTTCCCGCGGTTTTTTCATTTACTACAGCTATATGTTTAGATTCATAGTAGAACTGGACATTTATCAAAATATCGACTAATTCATGCAATGGATTGACTTAAATCTTTTTGTTGTGAACATAACCTTTTCTTTGGTTGAAAAGTAAAATGTAGCAATCAATGAGATAGTTCAATCAATGGCTTTTACTATCAATACAGCCAGACTACACTGCGAAGTAATTTTGATCAATTTGTATTGCCAGGTTCTATTGTAATTTATTTTACTTACCTAGTGCGCATTATGTTACTGATATCACAGGCTCGGGTAATAAGTAACAATGTTTATTACAGGATATCAAACATGTATGCGGAATCTTCTGAAGAGTATCTCACGTTCACGTTGTGCGAAGACGGCATAGAGATGGTACACACGGAGTACTCCGCTACCCTGGGCGAGCTGGTCGAGCTACACCTCCACCATCATCGCTCCATCCCACTATTTTTAAGTGCTCTCACCATGGAGCTCTTCACCAGAACCACCATGCAGCACGAGGATGTCCAAGAGTGTTCCGATTGAGGTGCTCGTGCGGTTCCCACTTCTGTTGCGGAGTGTGGTGGTTACCGCGTACCGAAGATGAGTGAGAAAGGGACCGTCGACTAATAATAAGGGATAGGTTATGGAAATGGACCTTAAATAGTATAGAAGTATCGTAACTGAGTGTCGTTTCTTTAATATGACGTCACGTGCTATCGTATCTATTTTATTACATATCTTTGGCGTCACTGAGTATACAATTGTTTCAATGGACAGACTTTACTATATGTCGTATTTACTCTGTAAGTCATTGACAGATAAAATATTCGAAGATACGTTTTTCTTTTGCAGCATGCATGTTTTAAACGTCAGATGAACAAAAATTCTAAAAAAAAATATTCTGGCGTCTATTGATCAATAGTTCCTTATTATTTTGTCTTAAATCTATACTATAATATACTCAAAGGGATTTTTTGTGCTTGTTAAGTTTTTTTTTATTTTGGTTAGGGGACTCTTAAATGACGAGTTTGGAATTCAAAAACATTTTTAGAATCTTTTGTCTGTCTTCTGATCACATAAAAACCCGTGAGCGGATTCAATGTAAATTGGGAAAGTTATTAGTTATATTTTTGGTCATATTTTAGAAAACTTTTTTGTGTCGGAAATGTTGAGAATTTCCTTGGGAAAAACGATGAAAGTTTGTATGAATTTCCAAGTTTTTCAATATTGGGAAGGGAAAGAAAAGTCAAAATAACGTAAATATATTAAGTTTTTCAAAAATGGATCTGGGATGGACAGTTCATAATTTCATTGTAGATTTGAAAATATAACTTCTTAAATGTGTCTATTTGAATATAAATTCAATATTCTTTTAAATTTCGCTCCACAATAAGTGTCAAAAAAGGAACATAACTTTGATTCTAAAATACTTAACTATACATATAGCGACATAAGTCTGCTAGTATATGCTATGTAAAGACATCAACCGACAGATAACCCCAGTCTTTCCTCATGTATTGAGATGTGATTAGTGCCAAAATCACGAGAGCTCAACAACATATGTAGCGTGTCCAGTGATATATCAAGGTGTCAGTAATACTGTGCTAATGGTGTAGGTAAAGACCCTTATGACTATTTCTTCTGAGCAGTGAACGGTTTATCGTAGTTATTGTAAGGTAGATTAGTTCAATAGTGTATACCGTATATAGGGTGTTGGATTCTGTTCCTTTTTTAATAATACGCAGAGAATGACTCCCGAAGCAGTAAAATTAGATTTCAAACCGGAGGGTACATTATTCCTAATTGATTATGATATGTACATAATTTTCGTATCTCTCATTTATATATTATCATCTTAGAAACACATCAAAATTAGTCTAGCAATTGTCATTGTACATTTTTTTTTAGAATTACGAATGGTTTCTTTTCAAAATGTGGTAAAGACAGTGCTAATGTAATAATTGTAATTATAAGAATAATGTCGAATGCTTATTATGACAGGAAGTGAAGTTGAACGTTAATTAATAAGTAATAAAATAATGTTTTACACTGAATTTCATTGTGTGAATAAATGGATATGTATTCATTCATATTGTATTCATATTGATATAATTATATAGATAGGGCTAAAGGCAGATTTGACCAAATACATGCTAATCCAGAATAGAATAGCCAGAATAGCTACCCGTTGAATAGTGGACGAATTAAATAGTTTGCGTTTATAAAGAGCCTCTAAAGATTTAATGTGAACTTAAATTTCCCGGATTATAATTATATGACTCGTCGTTAACGTGAAGACATTCGTACAGTGATAAAAATCAGATAACATTTTATTTATAGGAGAATTTCCATAGAATTTGTCTAATATGCCCTTAGTCCTATATAATCCAATCGATTCATAAATACATATATGTATCGTAAAAGTGTTTCTTCATTGGTATTTTAAAAACAAATGCGACAATTCAACTTATTTAGGCTTATCTGTGTATTGTAACAAGTATTGAATCCCTGTTGAAACCTACAATTATCTCCACGCACGGCTCTGCAATAGACTGAGAGTTTATTATTTTATACAAACTAAAGACCCACTCTGTAGTTAAAATGCGACTAAATTATGTTTTTCAAAGGGTAACTATATTATACTATATATATGAAAAGTTCCTTTTTCTTTTATAAATGTATTTGTACCACATTTTGCATATAAAATTTTGCACTCTGCACTGTTCTTCCCTTTAAATATTGTCTATACCAAATCTAACACTGGTATCTATATGCGAGTGAAAGGAAATACTTGAGTTTAAGTAATTACTTAACTAACTATTCTCAGAGTAATGGCTTGAACTCATTTAATTTTAGCCTTAATAGATACAAGTATTAGACTTCTACGTGGGTGACCTTTTCTTTAAAAGTGGTACGAAGATTTTCCCTTGGTTTACATTAAATATAATTAGCAGTGCAAAGTTTTATACGGAGAGCTCTTCCTAAACAGATCTTAATAGACCCGTCGTTATTTAACGTTGCTCAAACTTCACAGTTTTATGATGACCATAAATAAAACAATAAAATAATTCATCATTGTAAACGCAATGTTTAGGTAAAAATGTATCAGTAAAAATGTAAGTTCATTAAAGTATATTTAAAGTTCTGTTCTAGATCTGTGGATTAAGAATAATTATGTTATAATCTCAGAAAGAAAAGATATATTAGTTGACAAAACAATTTTATTATTATTATCAGTAACAATAATGGTAAATAAAAGTAATTTCCATTCCTGCCCTAATTAGTACTTTGCAAGTTATCTTACTGATATTGTTTAAAGACGGTCGTGTTCAATAAACTATCTATACATTATCTCTGGTTAAGTGAATAGATAGTATAGTAACAATTGACACGAAAATATTACTATTTTGATTGTTGCTAGGCTACTGATCTGAGATTATGTATAGATAGAATCATGAGAATGGTCTTAGTTAGTGTAACGTTTAAACTAGAGATAAGACTTTTATATATATTGTGCTAGTTATTTTGTGAATGAAGAGAGGTGAGTTTTGTATCATTAAATACTTGTATAATTTGTCTGTAAACTGATTCCGGTTTTGCGTCATTGATTTTGTGCGTAGTATTATTTTGAAGTCGATCATTCGGTCTTGTGTCCATGTCCATCGAGTTTAAATCGATTATGACACGAATCGATTTATTTATTTATTAACAATAGGAAGTGTAAAATAAAATTGTGACTCGAATGGGGACTAATTTGGAACGAGGTTTAAGTGTAAGTTTAAAGTTAAAATTATCTGTATAAAACCTAGGAATTTAATAATATTTTGATTATTGAATATAAGTCAAAAGAACTCGTGTCTGACATTGATATCACAGTGATTTACCATACAAACTGGTAAAAGCGAAATTGAATACAGAGTAGGTTTTTCAGAGTAAATTAGCATTTTAATGGTGATAAAAAGGAATTTCAAGTATACGTTTAGTTGTGTGTGCTAAATTAATAACAGACATCAATGACGTGAAACATAACTAAGGATGTTTTTTCATTGAGGCGGAGATGGGTTTTGATGAGAGAAGTGGAGATATGAGATGGGAAATGGAGATGAGGTGGAAATTTATCTACTACTGCTACTAGACGACATTCGTCGACAAGTCGCATATTCCATTATTCTATATGATATGAATATTGATCAAATTTTTCTAGTTGTTTGGCTCGTGATGAAAATTGATAAGGGGGGGATTTTTCGATTCTCTTCTTGAGGGGAGACGATAACAGAATTTTTGTAAAATGTACATCTCATCTCTAACCTGTTCATTTGATTTCAGTGTAAACGCATCCTAATGATCAAGAACAGGTGAATTAAACGAAAATAAGAAATGTAAACGCAAGTGATAATTATTAAATCCTTGATTTGTAACGTTCGTATTTTAAATAGAATTTCCCTTTAACTTTAACTTGTAATTTTGCTGAAAGAACTACATACTTTATCTGATACTAGGCATTTGACGCCCCTTGTGGTGCAATGGTTATACCGGATTGCCATTCAAAGAGTTTTGGGTTTGATGGCCTTCGATGCAGGTGTTTGAATGCTGAGTTTAAATAACAGTTCTCGGTCTGATTATGTCTGTTCTCTTTTTCTGTGCTGTAGGGATACGAGTGTATATAGCGTTATTATTAATTATTTGAAAATTATCTTGAATATGAGGTTAGGTACGATGACAATTTTATAATAGAGTATAATCTGATACTTCACTGGAATTACATGATCAATAATAAAGATATGAAAATTTATACACATTACTGACTCGTCCTAAGTTCTCATCAGCTTGGATCAAGTTCAGTTTATTTAGGGTTAGTGCATTCATTGTTTTAGGGGTTTAGGGGTTAATATTATGGGTAGAGAAAAATAAATAAAAAAAACTTGGTTCCATTGTAAAATATTTATGAAGAAACAAGGACAATATATTATACATCATCTCTAATGTTTGTAATGAAAACTACAACAATTTAGTAGTTTAACTACAACTCGATTAGTACTACAGTAAATAGTACGCACAGACTTGACTAATAAAATCATCGGATATGTGTGTCAGTCTTGCTTTGTAAGTATGGAACTGAATTTAGTTTTTTATATACTTATTTCATTTGATTTATGCAAAGTTTTATTGATTAATAAAACGTTTACTTGTATTGTTTATGAAGTTCGATTAAATTCAGTATAGATCTTGTTATGATAATATGCAGATTAATTACGGTAGCATTTCGCCGGAATGTCAACTTTAATGCGTAGGATATAAGTTTAATTTTGAAGATTGTCGAAAAGTTATAATTTTAAGTGTGTGTAGATTTGGCGGTTATTAAGAAATTAGTCTGATGTTTCTATGAACAATGTTAATTATTATAAATAGACAAAATATGAGGAATAATTTAAAAAGAGAATTGAAGGATTTTTTTTGATGAATGTGTGGTTCTGTGGTACTCTATGAATTCTATGTGACACTTTCCGGTATTGTTAAAATTCAAAGCAAGACTCCACACCAGAATTACATCTACCTTAAGAAATAATTGACAAGACCTAAGATATCGAGCGTTCGAAATGTGGTCATAGTGAGGGTATGCTGTGAGTGTAAGTTTTAAATGTTGAATTTTACCATTGACAAAAAGAAAACGTACATTACTACATTTTACAGAAGATATAAAACCGGGTATGATGCATCTGAGATCTTAATTTCATGTATTAAAGTCTCGATATTTCCTTTAAGTACATTTAGGCCACACTGAAAAGCTTTCGAATGAATATTATTTCATCGATAACAGATTTGTTTTCAGATTTTAGAATAACAATTAGAATAATTTCATATTAACAAGTAAATGACTTATCTGCTTATACAACAAAGTGCTTTTAGTCTACTTTCAGTACGTTTCCGGGTAATTTAAGCATCTTTGGATTAATAATTACGTACAAAAAGTAATACCTCGAATAGTTGAAAAATTAGTTATCAGATTAGTTGAAGTGCGAACAGAGCCTAAGATATTTAGTACGTGACGTATTATACTGAAGCAACGTAGAAATGATTCGATAGAAGGTAAGATAACTAAATTTATAGGCGTACATGACTAGTGCGTTGACACTAGTCTAAGAGGATGAAAATAATTTTTAATCTATTTAAAGCTAAGCAGGACGTCGAGAAACTCATTCCATTCAGTGACAACATACATTAGTACAGTAATTTATAATCCACAAACGACATCCGCACAAACAATTCTTGGAAACATTTTGGAAATCATCTAAAAGTAACAATAAATTACTTTTGTTTTAATCTACAGTCTATAAAATCACCTAATTTTCAATCAGAAAATGTTTCGAAATTAAAAAAAATATTCTAAAATCTTACACAGACATAATACTGAAAAGTATACAATTCTAAGCTTGTCCGAATTATATTGCAATGTCTCTGATACGATTAATTTTATATTTAATTAAAAGAAAAATAAATCAACAAAACAGGTAAACATAAATTTCACACAATTTTCAATAACATTATTGCACTAAAACTTTATAATTATTCTTCATAACTTAATAATAAATATTGCATAAGCGTTAAAACCACATTACGTGAAATAAAATTACTAGTCTTAAAATACTAAAAAGTTAATTAAAATTTAAGAACAAATTATTTCAGTCCAATGAAAATGTTACATATCTATCTTCGTCCTCGAGCAGCCATCGGCTGCGCTCGCGCAGGTGACGTCACAGGAAGAGAACAATAACCGAATATTGTGCTAACTACAGTACTGTTTTACATAATATTTTGACTAAATATTAAGTACGATTTGGTGCTCAAATTTATGTAAAGTGTTTATAGTTAAAAACTATCATAGAATTATTATTTATCTACAAAGTTCAAAAACGTGCATAATGTTTAATAAATTATATCTAGATCTACGGCGAGTGCGAGCGTCTGAATTTTTGAGAAATGACTCGCCGTCGCATCTCGCTCCTACCACACGCCTCCCTCAGATTCTGCCGCAGCGGATAGAACACTACTTCATCTTTACGAATTGATAAAATATCGAAATAGCACAAATAGATTTAAATACCTAATTAATCCGATTAAAATTTACTCTACCTATTAAATTCAAAATTAAACAAATCTGCGATTAGAATGAGATCCATTTGGCTTTTTGCCGTCTCGCTTTACCCATGTTAGTAGCATACGAGTGCGTCCGAAGAGTAGGTTCCTTCTGTATTTCTCCGTTCCAGTCGGGGCAAATGCACCTTGGCTTGCTACCTGTCAGTCCACGACTATAGGACCGCTATAGGACTTTCGCTGTATCTATGTCTTCGCCGTGCTTCTCACCGGCAACACTATTATCCGTTATGTTTTTGTTTCCTGCAATTAAAACAAACAATAATTAAAACGACATTCATTTTTAAGAATTGACTTTGATATTTTCTTACTAAGATACACAATACCTCTAATTGTTATAAATAAAATATGAGTTGGTTCTAGGAATTTATATTAATAATTCATTGAGTCCAATTAAAAAAGTTCAATTAACTTTTGAAATGCTGAGCGAGTTCATGGAATGACTGGGTATTTTTCCGTGATGCCATCATAATACAAATATTTGAAACACATCTGTGTATCGTATAAGTAATAAAATAAAATGTTTGGATGCGCCCAAGTCCCAAACATTGTGGGATATTTTTCAACTTTAATAATCCGTCGATTCATTTATATACGTATCGTCATAAAGTTTATTCATTAGTCATAATATATCAGAAATACACATGGACGTTCGTAACATCAGGGACGTTACCGAATAGCTGAAAAGGTGGGGGCAGTTGATGGCAGTGTTCCACAGATTATGTTTGCAAGAAAATCATGTTGTTACAGGTAAAGTACCTGGGTCGTTGAGATATAAGTTCAAGAACGTTTAAAAATTAACAACTCCATAACAAGTCCATTTATTTTATTATTATTTCGTCATCTGCTCGTTAATACGGCATCATAAACTATTTAACCACAATTTCCAACTATAGACTATGCCCGCTCTTTGGCTCGATGACTTACATATAATAGCCGGTCAATGAATTCTTAATAATCATTTATATGTTACACTTTTTATATAACCCCGCTCTTCCTATTCATACAATCATTTTAGTGCTTTACTTATATTACAAAAGGTTGTCTGAAAGAGATATATGCTTAGAGATGCGGCCACAGTTTTGTATTAATGTGTAACTTATTGTTTGTTTATATATGGTATACAAATTCAAAGTATATGCATCTATTTACTGACCTTTGCAAGGTCCCGGATGCAAGGGATCGACTACAGTCCCGGCGTGGCAGGCGGCTCGCTGCAGTCGACACCACGACGGGTAGGTCCTGGCGTCGGAGCCGCATAACGGACGCCGCGCGCCGCCGCCGCACGCGCCGCACGACACGCAGCGCGCGCCGCTAGCGCCACCCGACACGCAGCGCTGGCCCGTGCCGCACCATATCGTCGCGCATGTTGCGTTCGCTGACAGACACATTTATTAATTCAATTATGTTTCTATTGTCTATTATTTGTTATGAATTATTGCTTTCATTATAGCTTGGACTGATAAATAGATTTTTTTTATTTAAAAGCTTTGTTTCGATTATTACGCGCAAGTTTTATGGCAATATGTCGATAATGCCTGTGGATGTTTAAGTGCAATAATGACCATTCACCATCTGATGACAGCTGTTTATTTGTCAGTTATCTACATAAAAAATAAAGCAATTAGGGGGTTAAAGTTTTAGTACACATTGGAATTTTCTATGAACAAATTGTTTCGCTGTAGCACTTACCTATACACGACCCTCTGTAAGCAAGCGGTAACGCTTTCCCACGCTCGCAAGCCGCTCGCCGCAACGCACACGCGCCCGCGTACGTCCGGCCGTCCACCGCGCACACCGGTGACCCCGCCACATTGCACGCACCGCATCGCACGCAGTGCGCACCCAACTCCGCGTCTAGCACGCACCGCTTCTCGCCGCCGCACCGCACGCCCTCGCAGCTACCCACTGCAAAATACAAAGTCACATTATGTAACGTCACACTATACGCCATACTAACACACACATAATCACAGCCGATTTATATCACGATATCGAAGTTTTTATAACCTTTGCATCTATACAACTTCGAACGCATGATAATTGGAACTCGGCCGCTCCCCAGGCATGACGGGAGTCCTTTCTTTGCTAAACTGATGACCCTAGGCAAGTATACGACCCTTCAGTACCAATAGCATTGCTATTTCGTCATAAAAATTACCCTGTCTACAGTTAGCCAACAGAGTTCCACCTTCGTCTTAGCAGTGATAGATAACCTTTGGAAGCAGTTTTTCAGTACACATTAAAAATTAATTATATTCTTAATTGATACTAGTTCTTTGTACGTTCCTAAAGGTGTGTGAAATCTGCTTGGAGAGCAGCGGAAACTACGCCTATAGCATTTATCTGTGTAAGAAGGCCTAAAGCATAATCCCACTTTGCTTCAGTTTATGTTGGTCCATTGGCTTAACGCACCTACAAAGTGTACCAAAGATGCCCAAAATTACTAAACCCAGTAGATCACTTCGATTGACATAAGCCGTCAGGCCAGGAACAGGTCCACGATAGAAATATTGTCTTGGAAATATGCCCTTAATGGTCCTTCGAGCCGGATAAAAACATTATCGGCAGCATGAAGCGAGGAAATATGACGCCTAATGTAACATAATAACGGACTAGAAATCAGACAAACAGGCGGGGCCGGTAAATATCCGCCGCTTTTCCCACTCGATTGTATCGTATTGCGGTTTATAACCGACGATAGTTAGTCAAGTCTAGACAGCGATCAAGTGCAGCCACTTTAGTGCTTAGATTACGCTGAATTTATCAACTTTAAAATCGGACCGAGCTGCCGGTCCCGCCTATCTGTTCGCTGGCGGTGGAAATTAAAACTTATTTAGATAAGCGTAAAATAATGCATT
>DWPA01006724.1:0-10807 GCA_018251375.1 Calpodes ethlius
CCCTCGAGAACATTATGGTGAACCTTCGGGTGTGTGGGATCCTTTCAGCGCAAATATTTTTTTTGAAAATTAGAGGTGCATTGCAGACTGTTTTATACCCTGCTTTATACTCTGTATAAAGTAGGATTATATGTGAATTCCTTGACAACCTAACCATTTTAAAGCCCCTCAAACAAGTTTCAATAGGTATACGAAGATACGAACGTATTTGTTGACGTCAAAGTTAAACCTTAAACAAATATGTTTAAGGCATTCAAGTTTATTTATTTGCTCTTCAGTCATACATAGATAGCATAGTGGCAAAGTCAAAGATAGCATATTTATTTCTTTTTCTCTCGTTTTCCATGGTCAATAACACATCGATGAAGTTTTTGGAGTCCCTCTATGGGCGGCGGCGACCACGTACCATCTGGCGACTCGTCTACTTTTAGGCAATACTTCTGGGTATAAAATAAAGTAAATTCGTATATTTTGTCTATTTACGACGTACACAGAACATGTGATAAGATTACATTTCTATTATGTATACTAGTACAAAAAAACATTTGTTAATAATTTTGTAATCAAATCTTAACGGATTACAATTGTTTCTGTCGGGTTCTTCTCTGCGACTGAGTTCATGGAGTCAAACAAAGAATTTAATTAACGATTGACAAATTGTGAAATAAATAATCAAAAAGCTAATAAAACGACAATGTTGAAATTAATTGAACAACTTTAATACGAGCTAATATCAAAATTGGACTCGTAAGCTCACGACTTATTGTTGTATTTCTACAATTGTATAGAGCACGTCTCCGAAGCGGTCAAATTGGAGCAATCTTGATTTGTGGGGAGTCTCTTGAGAAATTAACAATTTTTTACTTGTTCGCGATGAAACGTACTCAGAAATAAAACCCATGGTCCCAAATGAATTGTCAGGAGCTCCGGAAATCGTAAGGAGCGTGCCTGGAATGGTCCGGGTAAGGCGCAGCAAATCAACGAAATGACTCGTTTTGTGAGAGACGAAAGGAGTTCGGGTGGATGTAATAATTATTCACGTTCCGAAAATATTTACACTGTTCTATATGTAGTATAGGTATAGCAGTAAAATATTCAAAATGAATTCAATATCTATGAATGCTACGTGGTCGGTACTTTCATAATTACTGCATACTGTATAGATAACTGTAACAATTAAGGCAATTATTTCTTTAAATCTCGGTTTAAATTAAATATTTTTGAGTGAATTTGCAGAACGTTTAGTGCTAATTTATTTTAATAAGTTAAGTAATCTTTTTAGTATTTTCAATCACAAACGTCAGATACATAATAATATTTACTGTAAAAATTATATTTGAAAAATGGTTTGATTAACAAATTTTAGTCAGAGGAAACAAGGTAACGTACCAACAAATTTAGCTTGAATACTTGAATACTTTTTTCGTGAAGACTGCCACGTCACATTTTGACGTGAACATAAATACAAGTAAGTTTTCCCACTCAGCATGGTACTCATAAGAAATGACGACATGAAACGCGTTGTCAGTGCCTGCGGGATGTTCCCAACAAAAGGATGGATACTCACCTTATTTCGTGTTGTTCGATTAGAGGTATGTATGTAATGAGTTTTATTACTTTACGAAAATGTGAGATGTGTTTTCTCCTCCACTGAAGATGCTATAGTTAAAGGACAAATACAAATACTTCGAGCGACGAATCTTATTTATCAGGGAGTCAAGGTGCGGCTTTTCAACGACCGCGCCCTGCTAGGTGAGCAATATCTCCATTAAACTGCTCTTCGCCGCCACTCTGTCGGTCAGTGCTAACCCTTAAGAGTATATTTTATTATCGCAATAGATAGCATAACAGTTGATTGCTTTAGTTCTAGCTAATCTCACATATAGCTCGTCCGTTTTTGATACTGTTTTAATGATAAATAGATATTTTTGGAACACCATTTAGCGTTTGTTTTATTTAAATCTGTTTAGATATGGCATTTTTAATACAAAACAGCGTTCATTTATTTAGCGCATTATCACATGATGTGGTACTATTGTGTGAAATTAATGACTACTTCTGCAGTTGCCATCTGACCGTCAAGGCATTTATTTGTTTGGAGACGATCAATGACCATCATAGGACCGGGCTGTTTTCAAGTTACATACATCTCATTCTTTTAATACCTATACAGTCATAATTACTATAATAAGTCATGCTTTCCTCTATAATCCATGTTAAATATAATTTAATTTCCATTTCAACTGACGCATTCCTCCTTTAAACTATTTATATTATACTAAATTTTTTATCGAAAACATTCTTTATGGAAATATTTAACATTATAATGTTAAATAGATGGAATATGTTATTCTGATATTACGTAGTCTTTGTGTTTCTACATATAATTGGTGTTTACGTATTTGTGTATTACGTAGAAAAATATAATTTATATTTCTGCTAAAAACATTAAATAATGTTATGTAGATAAAATATGTTACCAAAAACAATTATTATTGCACTGAGCATAATTTTCAAAAATCGATTACTAATATTGTTGATATACATCGATTTTTCCGGTATATTATTTTAAAGTAATTGTCTGTTTTAAAATTGTTATTTGAAAACATGCAAGTAAACTTGATGAAGGTGAAAAAAGAAGAACAAAGAAAGACTTTTGGTCCTTTTTCTGATGGTAATTAGCCGTCGCCGCCCATAGACGCCATAGAAGTGCCTCCAAGGCCATAAAAAATAGTTAGAATGTAGCATAGATCTCCAAAACTGAAACCAAAATCTGTCAAAAACATTTTGCAATTTTGTTTGCTTCTTAAGTTGAAGAAGTTAGATACATTCTTCCGTCACTCTATACAGTACGATTACTGCAGTTAATTACAATAAGAATTAGGTGGTTGGCATAAAGATCAAGAAGAAGCTAATGACGGTAGACAATATTTGGAACAAAAAGCTTAGAGCCGCAGTCCTAAAATCGTCATAAATGGACACAGACTATTGAAACAAATTCATCTCAAAATCACGGTCCTCAGCAATGAAGCAAGGGTGAATAGAAGCATAGAGGTTGACGATCTCCGACAGGACAATCTTGTTGCTATTGTCCACTGCGTCATGCAATTGAGTCTAAAGGCAATATGGAACAATACTGTGATAAGATGTGAAATTAACACATTTGTCATTGAAAAAATAAAGTAGGAAAATAAAATTATCATATAATACGAACATAATTGTAGTACAATTAAACGAGATGAAACTCGATAGGGCTGCGTCATTTCATTTCAGAGTCATTTCATGTCATACCACCTTCGGCTCCATCGTCAGACCAACTATTACAACTTAATATAACATTGTCATCCGATACACATCTGTATACAAAGTTCCAGCATAATTGATAACTGTGGCTGGGATTTGAAGATTTTATTATAGACAAACACTAGCCCGATGAATAGCCCGAAATAGTTTTAGTATTAAAAATACATTTTTATTGTAGCCAACCTCTGCTTTGTACAGAATCCAGATATCGTTTAAAAAACAAGTCAAACAAGCCTAAAGTTGATCGAGTTCCATTCTTACATTTATTTTCTAGTTCCTATGGCCACCTTGTGTCTTCATCATCAGACTGTGTCCAATGAAGTGAAGTGAAGTGTACAATGTTTCAGCTCAATCCGACCCTTTAAAGCGTGTCAAATGTAACTTACAAGAAACGTTAAAAGACACAAAGGACAGATGGAAAAACAAAAGGTTATAATAAAAGGTCATGAACTTACAGAACAGCTGTAGCCAAGAACCAGGTCCTTTTTACCTGCCCCACGTGAAAACAAAACTGTTTACCCCCTCCTGAATCGACCAAAATAATAAAATTTGGCTCTGCTCCGATTCAAAAGCTGTATACTTACAAAAACACCTAGGTATCGGCACCTGTATTATACATTACCAGTTGACAGTAAATAAGGCAAATATTGTCCACAGCATGTATGGACGTTAGTGTGGAAACGGTTTCCAATAACGGGCTTGCATCGAATACCTTTATGTGCCATAAATAGCACATTACATTGTCGGCACTCCAGTACATTTTCACCCTTACTGTTCGTATTGGACGCGACAGATAAAACGCTACGATTTATTTCAACGTCAACAACCTGTTCGTACGTTTAAAACTAGCCAGTTTCTTAAGTAATATATTAAATTATGCTTTAGTCGGTTGCGGGTTGTGGCTTCGTGTGGTTTTAGAAAGTATATTTATTATAAGTTATTAAATTTATATTTTCTTATTGAATTTTTCTGAACTCATAATATGTTTATTTTGATCCAACTTTAGTTATTTATTTTGATTTAACTTTCGCTTTGATTTTAAAAATTATTATAATGAAAAATGTGATTTTCAAAATAGTTATATTTTACGTACTCGTATTGCTGTTCAAAAACTTTAATATAAATGATAGAACTAAATAGCATCAGATAGCAAAAGCTTGATTGCTAGTGACTAATTTTTGTGAGCCTAATTAATATCGAATGCAACCAAGACATCCTTCATAGATCAGAGTAAAGCTTTTTTTTGTAAATACCCGATCAGCGACCTAATGGCCCATATGAAGTCACCATCACGCATGGCGGTACCCATTCTTGGGTCTAGACAAACCGCCTTTTGATTAACGGTCACGCTCTGAGAATGTATGGCAAATGAGACTATTTCTCTGCCGCAATTGTTTGCCTGTAAAAATCATTGTATAGAGGTTAATCTTTTCTTAGTGAAAATCCCTCAATCGAAGAGTAAATCAATAAAAAACAACTGATATGCCGCAGCTGTAGCATAAGTGTATGCCATGTGTGTTCCATTACGAAAGATCTTTTTGCAACGAAACCTCAAAATAGATGGTGAAAAGTAAGAAATAAATAAAAGATGTTTACGCAATATATTGTACAGAGTGCCAGCTGAGGAACGCTATCCAATAACAAGCGGCTAGAGGCTTTTATTGGTCGTAAATAGAACATTACCGTCGGGCTAGTTGGACTCATTTTCGCACGATTACCGCCGCCATGTTCAAATTTCACTTTGATATTCATTCCAGTAAAATGACAGCATAAAGTCATCGTCAACATAACATAACTGCTGGGCTCGGGTCCCGCACACATTGAGGGGTACAGACCATAGTCCACCACGCTGGCCAAGTGCAGATTGGTAGACTTCACACACATTCGAGAACATTATGGAGAACACTCGGGTGTGCAGGTTTCCTCACGATGTTTTCCTTTACCAAAGCAAGTGATAATTAACTTGTAATACGCACATAACTTTTTGAAATTTAGAGGTCCGTGCAGGATTCGAACTCCCCTTCACGAAACAATATCGATTTATGTAATTATTTCGTCGTGTTTCATATTTGAACATTAAATTTTGTTATCGGCACTATGACAAAAGCACATAATATATAAAATACGAAGTATTCAAACTTGTACAGAGGTTCGCTTAAGTTTCTTTTTACTATATATATGTGCAAAATTAACCTTATATACCTATAACGTTCGTGTATTGATTATATTATCAGATAAAGTACACGTTTAATAGACCTTCATACAAATGACGCATTTACAACTCACGTATATAAAGTAAAATCTCTATCGCGTATAGTGCGTGTACAAATGCACGCATGCATGCAACTCGCTTATCGATACACAAGGTTATATAAGTTTCATAGTTTCATTACTGCCGATAATCCTACCCCGACAAACCATAACGATTGAACAACCGAAACGCAATTACCCTATTAAAATATACAGAACAACGACCCAAGCCGTATACGTTAAAAAAAACAAAAACAAATCAATTGAAAACATACAAACGTATCGTATACCTGAAATATGTTTGTTGGTGGATAGAATTGAATAGAAAACCAATAAAACTAGAAATATGACACGATAATAGAATTTGAACACGAAAAGTCACAACATTCCGCTGTTCCAGACTTCGATCGCGGTTGTTCGTTTGGTTTTAGTTGAAACTTGTGTACCCAAGTTTGTAGTGAATCAAAATAAAAACGTAAATCAATTAAGCCAGTATTACACTATTGAAATAAGTTTATTTAGTTTTATCGAATGGGTTGCCATTAATCGAACGCTTCATTACTCTGTAAAATTTTCCACGTGATAAATTTCAATTAATTAAAGGATTTTATCCCGGTACCGTCTGGAGTTGCACCACGCTGTTGCAATAGGAATTAGCGAAAAAGCTATAGTCATATTTTATAAAAAATTCCGGCCGAGAGTTGCAAAATAAAACATTCCAGGTCCAGGTGTCAATCACCTGTCTGATGTTACGAAATTTTAACAACTCAACTTTTAACTAATTGAGTCCACGTGGCGAATGATCACTTTAATGATGGCGGAATTGATAGCGTAATCACTAGAGTAATTGGAATTCATAGAAATAAAAGACAAGTTTATCTATAAAATATATCGTTTTATGTTACTCATATTTTTAGATATTCGTAGACCACGTGTTGTATTTTGTATGAATCACTTGTAGCACCTACATTGGCCGGTGACGCAAATGCCGCCGGTGTAATGTAAACGGAAGCAGTAAAAATTACAGTTTCTTGATACGCAGTCACAACTCCCTCTTAGTACCGAAGATCTCAAATTAACTTCTGAAACAAATAAATGATAATTGGTTTTATTCAAACTTTTTATTCAGACTTTCACACTTTCCGATAGGAAGGTAAAGGTTTCCTTAGAAAGTTTTTACTACTTATATTTATTTTTAAATAAATATCAATATAAAGTTTTATTATAACGAATAGCATTATATTTTCTATTAAAAAAGTTACTAATAATAACAGTTACGGTCAAAGGACTATGAGCTCTATCTACGGTCGGGTTACAGCTATAAATAAGCAGGATCGGCATTACGCAGTCTAATCTTAGTTTTCAAAAACTAATCTCGGGTTCACGGGTAATTTTGCAACAATTTTACATTATCCCGTTATCTCTCCCTCGCCTACCCAAAATGAAATTGTGCCGGTTGATTTCCGTTCCTCCGCTTGCTCTTTCGAGTGGAAAATCAACGTTAGATACATTTCACACCATGAAGGTATTTGATGATATTTGAACCGTTGTTTTTATTAATTTAAAATATAGTTGTTGTGCGCGCAGAATTCATACCTGACAATCTGTACATGCTAGTAATTGAAATACAGGAATGTGACTTGCTATTGCCAATTGGACGTAGTTATGCAAAATAGATCCAACCCATAAAAGTAACTTGTGTGAAAATAGGCCTTTTAGTAAAATTGTTATATTAAAATAACGAGACTATAGCTTGTTTTTAAATTTCATTTAAATATTTCGTTAGAAAAAACGTACCATATTGATGTGGAGATGCCGTTTGTGGTATAACAAAAAAAACAGTTTTGTGGGTTGGATCCATTTCGCATAACTGCGTCCAATTGTTTATTATCCGTGGTAAATTTTTGGAACAAATGAACGTGTAAGAAACTTTGGCTAATACCTACTTACAACATGCTTACCACGATAATAAGTATGGTGCTAACATAATTTTCACATGACATCATAATTTCTCATATTAAATCTGATCTTATCATGATTCATTGCCTTCATGAATCCTTCGACTATTTCCTTTACCTCCGTTTACATTGATAGCAATTAAGTAAGTTAAGTTTCCCAGAATTCTATTAAATTAAAAAAAATACTCGTCATTTTTCTCACCTTTGTGTCATTCATGAGTATGTTAGCAACTGATCTCCTAACTATGAATGATACTATTATGATGCGTTATAATATAATACTTATTCATACCTGGCTTCTCATCAACAAGAAGGATGTCTTTGACGATATTGGCTTCACTGTTCAGTGTTATCTCGTTTTGCTCTGTAATTAAAAAAAAAAACTTTTAATAAATGTTTTAGAACTTCTCAGCTTATTGAATCTGAAGAACAGCAGCTTCTAAAAGTAAGTACCCTTCTCCTGGCTATTACTAATACGATTACTAAATTATTTTAATGTAATTAAACTACTAACATTAATTAATCATAATTTTCTAAAATATTATGAAACCTTGCATAATGTACTAAGTTTACATTTTGTATCAACTCTCGTTGGCTTTACTTTACTTATGTATCATCACTGAAACTTAAATCTATTTATATATATCATTAATCTTAAAAATAATCATAATACAATTGTTAAATTACGTGAATATGCCTTAATTTTATGATACAATAATGACATAAAAAAATTGTAATATTTAATCACCTTTGGATTTTAGTAATCTTTATTTCATATAAAATTATTTTTACCTTCCAGCTTTTCTGTAACAGGAACCTCCAATTCGTTTTGATCGATTAAAGGTATTGCATCATTTAACGGTATATCGTTAGTCTCTGTAAATAAAAAAATATATATGTACAAAATAAAGGGCCTACTACGAGTGAGAATTGAACATTACCGTCCAATGTCGCGTAATTAACAGTTTTAAGTTTGACTTTTTAAATTTTTAAGTAATTTTTTTATTAAGTTATTCTACCTTGCGGCTGTAAAAAGTTGTCACATTTGCAGCGTCCGCCAACACATGCACCGCCGGGGAATCCCAAGCGGCGGCACAGCTGGTCGCATTCCCGGTAGTCGCAGTCACCTTCAGAGGACAATGGCTCCTGATCTGATAATGCAATAATATATAAATTCTTAAAATATAATTCTCACACTAAGATAAAATATGTTGTGGTAACAGTACAAAGTGTCCCAATAATTTTATTACTAAAATTAAATAGGTTAAATTGGTAACATAAACAAATGGTTACATCTAAAATCTATTTGCCATGTATGTTAGATCGTTTATAGATGACGCTAATAATGATATAAACCTGTTAATCAATCGTAATAAGATGAGTGAAAACGGTAAAAGCGCTACCTGGTGTCAAGCTAAACAAACCAAATTAATTGGATGAACTATTTGTATTAAATTAATGATTTATACCACCTACATTATCCAAGACAATAAATGTTTATGAAATTGAATCCTTGATTAAACTATTTCTTTGCTCAAAAAACCCACAAGCTTTAATGAAAATTTCAACGATTACAACGAAATTGTTACAACGGATTGTAATCCGTAAATCATATATTGATTTACGTTTATATATTAATACGTGAAGCAAAATGTTTGGTCCCCTTTTTAAGAAAATTGCGCGGACAAAGCAGTATGAAATTTGGCAGAGTAATATGTAGGAGAAGTGCATAACGTTAATATTGTTCAATAATAATGTTTATAAAGTACATTAAATCAATAAATAAAACATTACACACACTACCATGCATTTGATACACACATAGAGAATAAGACACATATACTCTTTTTTTTATGGTAAAAGTGAATCTGAAAAAAGTTTGAAACAATAAATATTGTTAATGTGAATTAATCCTTTGACTTTTTGACTTATGGTTGAATTTCGAACGCAGAACGGGTCTCTTGTATACGGGATATAAATCGATGTAAATCATATATTGTATATATGAATACAATAATGGCTTGTTGAAGAATATAGGATATTCTGTGTTACAGTAAATGAATAAAAGAAAACCTTCAAAGGTATTCTCAGGGATCAATTACAAGAAATGGTGTAGTCCATTAGTAAACTAAACATAAATAAACAATAAGATACTGAATTTGTATATGACAATAAACATTGTTCTTTTTCCATTTTTGGTAAATCCCGAATCATCCTGTAGAACTATAAAAACAAAAAATAATTACCGTTTGGATTGAGTTACTAATCTGCAGCTACGTATAAAAATTTGATGCCTGAAAACCCATCAAACTCCAAAAGGTTTTTGTGTTACGACTAGATCTGGTCTTCTTTATTATAGCAATAACCCCATTTCATCATCATACTATTATTAAGAAAAAAAGATTTGATTTCTTTTGTCTTTGTTTGTAAGGAAACTCAAAAAGTAGTTACATAACAGTAAAAAAAACATTTATATAAAATTGCAAACATAAACCATACCATACTGGTAAATTGTCAATAGTCATAGATATTGATTTATTAAAAAAATAAGGTCATTACCAAAATTGCAATAGTATAACCAAAGAGATAAAAAACTTGCCTATGAGAACTCATTGGGCTTGAGTTGCGAAAACTATACAAGTCATATACAACATAAAATACTACATTTCTAATTCTCATCAATAACCACAGGACGTTATAACACGAACAATTTAAAAATCACTACCTTTGATATAGTTTTGACATAAATACATAACCTCACCTTCTTGGAAAACTGCGACAGTGAAAGCAGCATTGACTGAACAGATTACGACCGTGAGAACTATTACTGTTTTGAACAACATTGTGAAGTCCCGTAGTCGATCAAAGTTACACTAAACCCAATTGCGACATGTAAAGTTATTTATATAAGAATTGAGGCACGGGAATTTACCAGGACTCAAATCGAGGAGCACTCATGTTTCTTAGGGTTGTCACTAACATTAATATAATCAAAGAGAAATACCAGTACTCGTAGTCAAAAGGTACCATGAGCCATTGCCTAGAGCCTTGCAACTTATTTATAGTTTTAAAGTCCACCAACTCAAAAAACATAGTTATTACTTATATCTGAATTATTCAACCTAAAATAATTTGCCCCTGCAAATATAGAAACTAATTCAATGTATCATACATTAAATTATTATTTTTCGAAACCATCAATATTAAGTAATCTTTATAATTATACTTTTTATATAATATTTTAGTTGTGTATTTCTTTCTATTCATACATCCCATTTGCCATCAACTTCCTAAAT
>DWPA01006725.1:0-10806 GCA_018251375.1 Calpodes ethlius
CCTCGACAGATGGCGCCACTGTCATTCCAATTACTTTTATATACTTCCGTGGCAGCTCGTTTGACGTAGCAACGCGCACAGGGTTCACCTAGTCTATTGTATAAAAATTATTACATACAAAACAGTTCGGGACAATGACTAAGTGCGACTGTATATGAATTATTTTAGATGCGATATTTTTTAATGAAAATTGAAGATTCGCTCATTTTTCCAAAAACACAATGAAGGCAGTTAATACGTCCTAAAATTTTAATGAATTTTCCGTTGTCTTCAGGGAAGCGAACTTGCTCCTAGGCGACATCATCAAGGTGACGCCCTCGTCGAAGGTAGTGGGCGACCTGGCCCAGTTCATGGTGCAGAACAAACTGACATCCGAGGAGATTATGGCCAGAGCCGAGGAATTATCGTTCCCCAAGTCGGTTGTGGAGTTCCTGCAGGGAGCCATCGGTATACCACATGGTGGTTTCCCTGAACCACTCAGGTGAGATCCTCTCTGAGTATCACAATTATTGAAAACAAATGACATGTGTTCATTGTACATATTATAAAAGAGATAGCTTCAGATATATTTGGAAAAAAATTTGCTTCCGATTCGTTAATTTCGTCAATATTTGAATGAGCTGCGTTTTAATTGCTCTAAAATATCGACACGAACTTTCCGGACGACCCAATATATAATTTCCATTCATAATCCCAATCCATTCACTATAATAACAGTATAATGATTCCCCGGTATGTTCTCAGATGTTTTCTCTCCCGCCATTCTTTTAGAGAACATGAATAGCAGAGTAATTAATTAAAATTGTTTGTTTTACAGATCTAAAGTCCTTAAGGACATGCCCAGGATTGAGGACCGGCCCGGCAAGGAGCTGCCTCCTTTGGACTTCGACAAGCTCAAAGCTGATCTGACTGAAACCTACCCACATGTGAGTTAATATAATAATGTAATTTTTATATTACGCATTTACAAACTTTATTATTTTTAAATCTTATTGATTTCTTGACTAATCTTTGTACATAGTTTCAGTTACTGAGTTATCTGCAGAATTTGGATCAAAACTCGTTACTTTAAATATTTTCATTTAATTAAAATACCAGGAGTAGAAAAATTTGTCTAGCACGATTATATTAGTAGAATAATGTATATGACGTAGAGAGTCTTATACCTATTGTTTATATTTGACAGGTGACAGATCAAGACGTGATGTCGGCGGCCATGTACCCGCAAGTGGCGAACGATTTCTTCAGAATCCGTGAGAAGTACGGCCCCGTCAAGCATCTCGACACCAAGACCTTCCTCGTTGGACCCACGGTAACAACTTGCCTTTAAAATATCTATACATCCATCCATCACCTTTTAAGGTCCACTGCTGGACATAGGAGTTTCATTTGTGCCACTCAGAATACACAATTATCATTAATTAATATTCAATAATTATTTTGCATTGCCAACACGTTATTTGTTCTTTATTCATTTCACACATCGCTTGGATATAGGATATAGTGTTCGGCTCGAAGGACCGAATGTTTGTAGAATTAAATTATTAATTAACATGTTAAATGAATACTCTATAAATATTACTTTGTATAAATCCGATGAAGATCTTAATTATTTAATAGCATGTAATCCTCGTCAAAGAATTTAACTGATAATTCACTTAGAATTGATAATGACACAGTAATTAAATTACTTAATTCCAATGAAATAATAAAATAATTTGACAAAGAGAAATCGGGGGAGCGCCCGAACTCCGACTGAACGTCTTCAAAGCATTTAAATATATAAACGATCTCGATCTTTCGATCGAATTTTCGATAGCGCGATTAAGTTCAGGCGTGTCGGCCCCGCGTGTACTGCGATATCGCCATATTAAAGTTGTCAATTGGCCGATGAGCTCCTTGATTACACATAAAATTAAACTATGGTAACACAGGTCGGAGAGACGATCGAAGTGAAGATCGAGCGAGGCAAGACGTTGGACATCCGCACGGTGGCCGTGTCGGAGGAGATGACGGCAGCGGGTGAACGCGAAGTGTTCTTCGAACTCAACGGACAGCTGCGGTCCGTGTTCATCCGGGATGAGAATGCTAGCAAGGTAACGGGATATGGTGGGAGAAGGCTTTTAATTTTATCAGATTAGTATGGTCAAAGAGATAGCCATAGGCTATCTTATAGGAGTTCGAAGGTTCGCCTTCTGATAAAGCGGCGTAAGTTCGAATCGTGTACCTCTAATTTTTAAAAAGATATATGTACAAGTTAGTTGTCACTTACTTCGGTGAAGGAAAACATTGTGAGGAAACCTGAGCACCTGAATTCTCCATAGTGTAATGGAATTAGGTGATAATAAGAATATCAGTTTGTTATTATTTGTTAGTAAGAGGACTGTGGACGATAGGACTGTTAGTGTAGGTTAGTATTATTAGTATTAGTATTCGATCAGTTAGTATAATTTGGTAACTTGTTCTACTCGAAATTGATCACAGATTACTCATCCGAACATTTTATATAATAGATTATTGAAAACGTAGATTAGTGTGTTCGGTATTATTTACGCGTTTTATTTATCGTCATGCGTATTATAATCGAATCATGATATACTGTAATTTTATGTAACTTTCAGGACATGAAAATCCATCCGAAGGCCATTAAGGGTGACAAGAACCAAGTAGGAGCACCAATGCCTGGAACTGTTCTAAGTAAATATTCTTCAACTATTTATATGTACACAACTATAAAACATATATTTTATTCTTGCTCCTGTGTTCCTCACACGATTTCCCTTTCTTTTATTTGATACAAATGGATTGAACATACGGGTCAAAAAATTGGTCCCATAAAATAGTCGTTAGGGAGCCCTTCATCCCATTAGAACAGTATTTTATCTGTACACTATGATTTCTTGTTGGGAGCTCAGAATGAAATTTACAATATTAATACTAGGATTATCAAACTGATTTAACTAAATTATAGACTTCACAAAAGTGGCTTGTTTTAACTGATTTTACAATGAAGGGATTCTATATTTGACCCGCATGTATGTTTGTATGTCTTAAGAATGGATGTTACTTGCTATTTACTTTCCCCACTGACTTTATTATTAAGTGTATAATACAGATAAAATTTTGGTACAGCCATAAAAAACAATTGACTGAACCGTACCAACTGTAACTTGCTTGTGTTCACAGCGATCAAGGTGAAGGAAGGCGACAAGGTGGAGAAAGGTCAGCCCATAGCTGTCCTCTCGGCTATGAAGATGGAGATGATTGTGCAAGCCCCTCGCGCTGGCACTATACAGTCGGTGGCCATCACCAACGGACAGAAGCTGGAGGGAGACGACCTCATCTGCACTATTGAGTAACCATTATGACACAAGATATTACTAATTTACTTGTGTTAACTTGAACTAACTGGACTTTAGTCAAATAATAACAGTTAACTAGAGTTGTCTCGATTTGGAGTTCAGACAGCCAAAGTAAGTTAAGTTAACTTGTGTCAATTTGCAGTTAACTTACCTTGATTACAGCCAACTCAATTTAACTAAAATTACATAAAGACCAATTGAGTTAACTCGTGTTGACTCCAGTTTACTTTAGGTGACTGAAGTCCGTTTAATTTAACACAAGTTAGTCCATGTTATCTTGAGTTTACTTCAAGTTAACTATAGTTGATCTAAGCTAACTTAATGAGTAAACCTAGGTTAGACTTGCCAACCAATTTGTTTTGAACACAAATGAAATACTACTAAGTTATTTGTGTTTTGGTGCTTAGAAGTAATTAAAATAAACAAAGTAAGCTTACTATTTGTAAAACAAGAGTAATTAAAAATATATCATGTCAAAAATAATAAAAAAATATCAGTTGTGTTCAAAAAGTTGGTAGTTCGAAGAATACGTTCAAAATAGCTTATATAAATTTTATACCTGAAATATTTTTTTATACGACACACAGACTGCAAATTATATTTGTTAATAGTTTTTAGGTACTTTGTTGAATCACACTTTTTTTTTTCTGACTTGAAACTTTCATTTGTTTTTATAATGTTGTTATTTATATTATTTTACATCGAATGTACTGTCAGTTCTTTCTTTCTATTACTTTAAGTGTCCTATTTTATTTTATTTACTGTATGTTAATGTTGATTTTAATATAAAATTAATGTTAAAATCAACTTGCCATATTATATCACACAATTTTTTGAATGAGTATGACTCGATTATGTACAAAATATTTATATTGTTTTTATTTGGGGAAATGAGGGTATTGAAATGTTGAATGAAGGAAAATTTTGATATTAGCAAAGGGAACTGTGATATTGGGACGTCGCTACAATGTCAATTCTAGTAATTTTTTATCTGTATTTATAGGTGAATAATCATTGTGTTTAAATGTATACAGTCAGTTATTTCATACTGGTTATATAAACAATCGTACTTTTTTTATTGTTTTGTATTCGTTTTATTTTTCTTAATTTGTAATTTAAAAATAAGATAAATAGGAAATGAAAATAAATTCCTATTTACTATTTTTTAAACGAATATATAGTTAACTTTCATAGAAAGTACTACGATTGTTTATCATAATAAGAATACGGACTATATAAATAATATTAGATATGCAGTTATTTTCAACTTCGACTTCTAATTAAGAGTGGTCGTATATAATTAACCATTTTATTAGGTTAAGAAAAGTATAAAGAATTGTACGACTTTTCACAGCTAGCGCGGTTAACTATAATCTATGGTTTAAAAAGTGTAAGAAGAAAAAAAATACATGTGCAATACTGCGATGCGCCGCGCAATAGCGTCAACTCATTTTATTGCGCAACTCAGTTTACTACGCCTAATGTATCAACTCACTAGTTCAAAGCATGTCGGTCATGGTATGGCTACGGAAAATTCAGTTTTACCAGACGTTACTTTTGTAAAACTTGATTTTATATATTATGTATATTGTTTCAGACTTTACTTTTAAACAATATACATAAAATCAAATTTAATATATAAGCATTCAGTTCCATTTAAATATTTTTTTACATTATTACGTAATTTTGAGTTAGCGCAATGAATTGCGTTGAGATACAAATGTATTGAACATAGAACATTGGTTATCACCGGCTTTTAATAAGAACCTTACTAACGTCTTACTACTATCACAAGGAAATTTGCTCAACATCGGCATTGGTATTCATGTTATATAACTACACATTCAGCTATAAATACAGGCATTATATTCATTAAAACAGAATACAGCATAAGTAAAAGTAATTTTTACATATGTAGATGTATAAGAAATGAACTCCGTAGTGTAGTCATTCCAATGTTTGGTCAGCAGTGAGCTGTTAGCGGTCAGTCGAGTGTGTAAAAGACATTGTTTTAATGAAATGGTTATTTTGTTTCATTAAACATTTCTTTGGACTTATTTTAAGTTGTCGTTTAACGATTTTTGTATGCTGGTGCTCGTTGTTGATTATATCGTTATTTTTAATTTCCAAAATGTTCGTATTTTAATTGAATTATGAGCAAATAAAGTTTATTTGAAATTATGTCTTTTTATTTGAGTGTTTTATTATGTTTCCGATATCTTCGATATTGGTAATGGTAGCATTTCTGTTTATAAAAACATTTGATTTAAGAAATATAAATTTAAACACACACAATGAGTAGATGTTAATAAATATATAGATGAACGTAAATAAATTCGATGTACAATAAAAATAGTTTTTCCAACTTGACTGGCGCGTCAATGTCTCGGCAATATCTTATCAATATTCACTTTCTATAACCTGACTGACATTTCAAATAGGAGATCATTCTGTACATTATCTGTACGACACAGTTATAGAACTATAAACATCAAATTATTAAATGGTTTCGATAAATCGTTTTTTAAGGGATGAGTATAGCGATGGACCTTCAAATCTATCTGTCTATCTAGATAGTAAACCAGCTTGCAGTGCCACCATCCTCTACCACTCATGAGCACCTGTGACAAAACTCCAATAGAACTGTAGAAGGACTGTAGTTATACTTAAATCCTGTTATAATTAGGAGTTAATAACAATATCAGTAAGACGACTGTCGACATTCAAGTGGAGTTACACAAAACCATCCATCCGCATTAAAACAGATAAATAACAAGACTCAGTCATAAAAAAACTACATGAGATACTACTTGAAAGTATATTTTATATTCAATAATACAAATAGTAATTCCAATCATAACATTGCTATTGTTTATTCACAGCTGTAAACAACATTGATAGAACGTTTATCTACACTTAAAACCGATGTATATGAATTATTAACAAATGCTTGTACATTACGAGCTGTCACCACACTCGCACATAAATGTGACAGATGATAAATATGACAGATGAAAATACATTTTATCCGCGATTGGCACTGCCATAGACTTGAAAATTAGCTATGGGAATTGTTATTAAACATTAAGTCACAATGTATATATATCATAACTAATCTATTATTGTAATAAATTGTGTTAGGTGTATTATACTTAACTAAAACTTCAAATGTAAACAAATTGTAATGGGACTAAAAATGGTTCTGTATGTATTTTCTTTTACCTTAAAATTCGTGTTTAATGTGCGTTTGCACGCAGTAAGTGGAGAAAAAAAAAATCCAACCATCACGCCGTCGCCACCCTTATATCAGAAAAATATGTTTTTTTAAATACCAGCGGTGTCTTTCTATTACGATGCATAGCCATTTCTTAAGAAGACACGACAACCACCTCTTGCATACATAGCCTATTTACGAGAGTAAAGTAACATGAAAAACAACTATTATTAAAAAAAAAATTCTTTCACTAATTTCACATTGAACCGAGTTCTTTTTTATTATTTTCAGAAAGCACATTAACTAGCGCGATTCAACACTTTAATGTTTGAGAATACTCTTCTGTAAAGTTTAGGTTTAAAAAAAATTAGTTGTTCTAACGTTTAACAATAAACCGTTGTAAAGAGGCGATATATATATATTGTGTACACACGGAAACTCCATGTAAGCATGCGAGTAGGGGTGGAGCTTAAAGCTACTACACTAATACATGTTAAAATGATTTCAAACATTCTGTAGCTTCGGTGTAGCTTTATTTGAATTTTAAAGCTGTATCTTACTTAGCGTGGTGGACTAATGGCCTATATGGTGCTTTCGACACATTTTTTAATAGGAAGTAGTGCATTTACTCAATAATAAAATTAACAGAATCATTCAATTTTGTGAACACAGATAAGAAAATAATATTGGTCCCAAAACTATTATTAGAAAATTATGCATCGCTGAAATTTAACATAACTTATTACGTAGACAAATAGTCAAAAGAAAATAGTTAACAGAATACTGAAATTATTAAAAATACTTATTGTTTCACTATAATAAAACACTATTGTACTCAGAGAGAAGTGCTTATAAATTACTACTCCTGCAAAATTAGTCATAAGTAAACATAAATGTGTCGCGTAGTTTAAAAAAGAATCAACTCCATTTGAATTATCTCTCAATAAATTATCATTTTGTGTTGAAACAATTTGTGTTATGTGCCAAGACAAAATGTACATGGTAACATGTTGCAGGAATTATGTGGATTTGGGTTATTTATGAAAATAATGTTTATTTTTAACGGGGCTAATTGGCATCTTTATACTTAAATATATTTTTTTTCGGATTTGACACATTTTGGAACCAAACGACACATATACTAGTGATATAACTGTAACAAAATCATATTTCTATATGTTAATAGTTATTTAAAAAATAAAAACGGTCTTAAGCGTCGACCATGAAATACTATTTTCAATAAGCTATGCATTCATTGGGTAGGTAATTTAATAGGTAAAGTATTAACAAACTTATACTTTACTAAACTGATGTTTTGACAGTTGCTAGGCAAATTGAGTGGAGGATTAGCTGTAGATAGAATATTGAAACACTGATGAATTTTAAACAAGAGAAAGAAGTCAATCAAATATTCTTGTATTGCCATTTTCAACTCCTTTACGTGGATACTGCTTCGCACTAACAATATTTTTCAAAGCAAAGCGAGGTCAGGTATTTAACATAATAATAAACATATCAAGTATGGATTACACATTAATATTACAAATGAGAGTAAGCCTATTTGAGAAAGTAAAAAATATAACTAATCTGACAAAATATTGTTATTCAAATACGACATTTATACGCGATAGAATCTTAAACACAAAGTAAGTCAGTTTTGTAATAGTACTGTAATAAAAAAATAATTACATAACCTATAACTGATGAAAAAAAAATTACGTCGATCACACGTTAACTTGTAATAATTTAATCATCACCAATCGTACCTATTACTGAAATATATATAATTGTATTAACACTAATATTCTTTTTGTAAAACTCAGTGAAAATTAAACAATTAATTTTACAATTAAACTGTAAATGTTTTATATTGTAATTATCAAATTGTAACAGATTGTATTAAATATACATTTCCACGTAATGACATTTAACATTAATTCTTTTGTTCACAATTTGATTCACTGCTACATTGTGTAACCTAAATTCCTTAACCTACATTTCAAAACTTAAGAACTCCTACAATTATTTGTTCGAATAATAACTACCTTCATTTAGAATAGACTCCAAAAGATATTACAATATTTACACAATGAATTTTGCTTCAAAAACTGTGAAATTTATTAGCTTAATGAAACCCCGTAAATATTTACAATTAAATAAAAAATACTTTCAATATGAAATCTTAAAAAAATTACAGAAATAGTAGCTTCGTTCAAAATGGCATTCAATCAACGTCAAATACTTTGTAAACACTAACTATAAGGCAAAGTTTTGGTTTGCTTTTCACAGGCTGGATAAGGGCCAGTATTCATGTTCAATCTTTACCATAAAATCAATATAGGGACGGTGAGAACCTTAAACACTTGAAAGAAAAATACACTTGACAGTAAAAGGCTAAAATAGCCCCAAATTATATGAATGTAAGAAACCACAGTACATTTTATTGAGTCAATCAATATCACCAGGATGTAACAATGACTTATCGACTAGAGAGAATGAGAAATTATCATATACCTCTGGAGCTACGTTACTGGTCTCAGCTTTGTTGGTCTCCGGCAACTCCTGGCTGTCTTCGAGGTCGTTAGCAGAAGTTACAGAGTTCTTGTCACTTAAACTCCAACTGGTTTCTACATCTTCACCATAACACCTCCGCTTGTGATCCGATGGGAATGTATGGTATGAGTGCTCCACTCGAATAGCTTGCATTGTGTTGCTATAAGGAATAATATACACATTTTTAAATAATAGTCAAAACGTGCAAAACAAAGATTCTAAAGCAAAAATATAACTAACTAGCTGTGCCCGGGACTTCGTTCGCATCGAATTTAACAAAAAAAAATATTTACTCTTTTTTGGCCAATTTACTCCTTAACATCAGCTATTTATCAAGCGAAGTCCGGTCAAAATCGGTCCAACCTATTCAGAGATTAGCCGGAACAAACAGACAGATAGACGGACAAAAAATGTTAAAAAATGTTACTTTGATAGCAAAAAGGTATTTTAATATCACAAACAAAAAGTCCAATTGTATTTATTTGTATAGATTATGATAGAATAATGTTAAATGATGGTCATCTGTCACATTAGTTATTGACATTCGGTGACTTATTGTCAATTGAGAACTCTGTATGTATAATATGTCAAATGGAATAAGGCGTTTCAAAAATATTAACTTTTCATAAGAACAATAAGATAACTCACCTAGTTTTCCTCAGTATAGGACGTCCCATTTCTATTTGCATCTCCAAAGAATACAATTTGGCCAACGACTCTAACTTTTCTTTTTCCTCAGGGTCCTGAAAACAGGGCAACTTCAACTCAGTCTGGCAAGAGTCTTGTAGAAATTTAGACAACTGTTCATTTGCAGCGCTTAATATCAGAAAACCTGGTCTTTCCTCCCTTATCCGTCTGCAACCGGCCCTTATCTCTCTGACCTCGGTCACCCCCATATTCCCCATGGAATGTTCACTGTAATAGTGATCGCTTTGCGGCGATTTCTCGCTCAGATTCAGGTCACTCGACGATGTTTTCTGTAAACTGAAATTCGTGCGTGGTGCCTGGTTGAACTGCTCCTCCGTCTGGTCCAACTTCTCCTGAAACGCCTGAAATGACTGAAAAAAGTTTTCGTCTGCGTAAAATCCCGATACGCCGGCGTTTTTGACATCACTAAAACTGGAATACGATGAATGGGGCAAGACGTCCTTGTGTTCTTTTATTAGAACCTCGTCTTCCACGTCAACAACCGTTTTGGAATCCGACATCATGGCATCGTCATCATTCCCCGAATCAACCTTGGCTCTTTTCTTCTTGAACCTGTTCTTACAACTGGCCCATCCACTTTTCACTAGCAATTTTTCCTTCTTAAGCCGTTTAGGGGGAGGCATCGTACTGACTGACTTTGTGCAATTATTGTTCACTGATTTCGAGGACTTGAAGGTTAAGCTTTTGTTGAACACCTTCAATTCCTCTATACCCGGCCAATCGGTCAATTCGTCATCCCCTTCTCTATCACTGTCGTTAGTGACGACTCCATCTGAATCACTGCTGCTTAACGAGCTACTCTCGTTTCCAGTACAATCCATGCCGACGTTGGGGTCTTCGAATCGAAGCGGATGTCTTAGTGAATTAGGCGGATGCGTTTTGTTCAATATTTTAATTTTCCTGTGATATTTTACGTCAAGGCTGTTCTTACCTGAACTTGTAGTCGGATTAAAAAACGGTGGTAAATCC
>DWPA01006726.1:0-10806 GCA_018251375.1 Calpodes ethlius
AATTAGAAATAAAATGGGAATATTTTTCCACGTAACGTAACATTTTCATTGTACAAAGTTGGCCTTTAAAGGGTGCCTTGCAATGGTTACACATTACGTAGGACTTATACTGTTCTATCTATCTATCAACCTTTAAAGGTCCACTGCTGGACAAAGGCCTCCCCTAATTTGCGCCACTCAGATCTGTCTTGATTACCCGCGGGTATACGGCGAATACCCGCTGTCTTCTTAGGTCGTCAATCCATCTGGTTGCGGGGCCACCTACACTCTTTTTTACAATACTGTGGTGATCAATATTTTTATAAGGTTAGAAAGAGAATATAATGGGAAAGTTGGTTGAGCGCTTATAGCGCTAACTTTGGTTTATATTTCAGAGACACAAGGGCAAAACAAACCAACAACCTTTCGATGGTAAGAGATCGTTGAAGGTAAGTACCGCCACCCATGGCCTTTAGTCGCAACAATTTTCTTTGCTAATTGAAATTTGGTATTTAGTCTGTTGATTATATAATTTAAACAATCATTTGAATAAAATGTAATTGTGATACATTCTATCATCACAGGGCGACGTCATTTCATTGCAAATGAAATGCAAAAAGGTTTCAATCATTGTTAGGAAAGGTAGAAATCAATGTTAGATATATCTCGTATTCCGGTGTTACTAGCGTTATTTGCAGTCATTATTTGGATTACTCTAACACCGGAGATCCCACTGAATAGCACCCAGGCTGGCATAAGAGTAAAACTATTCTGCAAAACGGATACAATTGAATACAAGACTATCTCATATATGTATCTCGTTACTCAGAAAATACATAAGATCTGGCGGCCCTGGGTGTTTGGTCTGTAAAATGTATTACAAGTATTTTATTAACAAGTGTGTATTTAAATAGTATTCCTACACTTTTACTTGCTGAGTTTTCCAACTAATACACATCTAATAATATTACTTCAACTTGAACTTAGTAATTATAATAGATAAAAGTGTAGGTTCGTATTATGTTCTTGTTTTTATACCAGCTTGGTTTATAATCGTCAACCGTGTTGTTAGCTGGGTATCTGAGCAGTAATAGGATACTTTTTTTAACGCCTCTATAATTCCTATGGAAATTTCCGCAGTAGATCATTTGAATAATCGTTATTTAATTTTTTACATAACATTAATGAAATTTAGTATTCTATATAACCGATTACCGCAGTATATTCGTTCGTAGATACTTAATAATAAAAGCCGGATATTAGAACGTACACTAAGTGGAATGAACGAACTTCGCTGAACTCTATACCGACCGTTCTTATATCCGGCTATATTGTGAGGAAAGATTTCACCAAGAGCTTTTAGTAGAGTATTTACTTGTGGATGTATTCTATGTTGCGTTACGAAACGTCCGGCGGCTGACACGCCCTTTACATTAGCTCGCCGCAATGTATTTGGAGCATTCAGAATACTGACTCGTACTTAATAATATACTCAAGTTCACAAATTGAATTGTTATTATGGTAATGGGAAAACAGTTGAACCGAAAATTTGGGTTGTGTCCGATAATGAACATTAACAATTGAACGAATTTTGAACGGTGATTAGGTGTCTGGGTGTGAGAATCTACGAACAATTGTGTTCAAAAGATTGTCTCTCCACACTGCGTTCTCTTAGTCTCAGTGACATTATATAACACATATATGATATAATATAATTAATATTATATAATTATATACGCTAAAGATTTTATATTTTACGTAAATTAAGTCATCCTCTTTACTGACTTCACCAAAGTACTAAAAACTTATTTACAAACATTTTACGTGAGTTTTAATGATAAATTGTCAGTCCCGGGAGATCCATTCCACTATCCACATTAGAAGAGACCATATAAATTCACTCATGACTTATAATATAACACGTCAAGTTGTATGAAAGTGCATACGACTTGCAATAATGTACTAAGAGCAAATTATACTTACCGTCGTATTCATAAACATCATTCACAAATTGATTTTCTCTTTCTTTTTCACTGTGAGATCTAGTATTTAATGTATTTAATTTATTTAATTTGTGAATACGGGGGCTCGATATTTAGCTTAAATTGGAAGGAAATCCTGAAAGAAATAGTATATTCACTTATTACGATATACATTTGCATTTGCCCTGGTATTGCAAAGATGATTGAATGGTTGCAGTAAACATATAAAGCTATGGTGACATTACGAACATGATCGATCTGTTTGTGTCTCGTTTATAAAATTATAGTAGACTTCCGTGTGTACACAATTGAATAAGAATTTCCTGGAATATACAAATATTACAAATGGTTCTAAAAATATTATAGTACCAACTACTTACCATACCATCCTTACTAATATTATAAATTCGAAAGTAACTCTGTCTGTCTGTTACGTTTTCACGCCTAAACCACCGAATCGATTTTGATGAAATTCGCTATGAAAATAGAACTAAATTTGGAAAAGGACCTAGAATACTTTTTATTGCGAAAATAAGGGTAGAAGAGGTTGAGATAGGCGATGAAAGCTTGTATGATAGCGCGCGATATAACCGAATTCGACGCGGGTGAAGCCGCGGGCGAAAAGCTAGTAACTAAATAACTACCATTAAATGCCCAATAAGCTAGTATCTATAATACTGCTATGAAAATGGTTACCAGCTATACAATAATTTAATTAAAACACAGAAAATACCAGCAAGCTACAAATGATTTTTACCATGTTTAGCTAGAATTGCGAAGTCGTTGAAAAACGCAAATATTTTGTTTAAAATAAATGCATCTGAACCTAAGCGAGGAAGACATTAACATAAAATTTAAGCACCTTCATGCGGTTTTCGCCAAAATTTCTCAACTGCAAAATTTTTAACGGAGAAACGGCGTTTAACTGCAAGTTACGGCTGCGAGTTAAGTATTAGGAGCATTTGTTACCGCCCAGTTCGTATCAAGTATGACAGATTGTTATTAAGATTTGGTTGTCGGGCAAGGGTTAATCTCATGAGCAACTGCGACTAAATTTGATTTACTGTAGCTATATTCATTTGAAGTTTAGATCTGGTCAACAGATTATCAAAGCGTACATTTCTGCTTGAAATGCGTATGCGCACTGGATTTGATGTAATTAGGTTTATATTTTTCCTTTATAAGCTCCCGCTCCTGCTTTCTCTTTGCAAGAACCGATGGTGTACCACATGATATCCTTCCTCCCAGCGATTCCAGTTGCGCTTCGTCCCACTCATATATATGAGAATAGGCCGATAATATTAAAATCTAGTTCTACGTCAAATTGTTTCTACACATTTTAAATATCTTACAGATAATAGATAGAGTAATTAAAACCATCGTAATTATTGCAATTGGTCTTGGTCGCAGCGGTTATTGCAAAAAAAAAATAAGTTATGCTGGTTTTGAAATCATATTCAACATTTACTTCTGATTTTTTACACCAAAACAAACGAAGATAACATGAATTTTAAAACCACATAATTATGTAAAACACCCAGCGTGCAAAATTCCCTCGTATTAAACGCCAGGTGCTTGCATTCCTTGTTCCTAATCCGAATCTTATTGTAATATTTTGCAAGTCAAGTTAAGGATCTTTATCTCGCCACATTTACACAAATGTTGTGCATAGAAATACAACAACAAAAGTTACATTCATCAGTAATTAGAGTTGCAGCTATAATTACTACATATATTGACTACCATAAAAACAGAAAATCTGTGTAACTTCGAAAACGATATTTACTCTGGCGGTGAATAAATCAGAAAGAACGTTTGCATACTCCCATGAAACTAGTAACAACCCTCCATTCACTTTCGTTAACCTATGTCTATGACAGAACCTTTATTTATATTTATTTTTATTTGCAATCAGATTAAAATAAATACTGGCAATAAAGTTAGTTTAGTATTTTGTGAATAAAATTACTTGTATATTAAAATGTTTCATTTCATAAAATTTCAATACAAAGTAAAAAGCTTAAAAAACATTTTTTTTTTGTTTAAATGTTAATTTTTTTTCAAATAAATACAGTAAATACTAAATGTTAATCTCAAAAAATACAATGAAAAATCTCATCATATAAAAATAACAAGAAAATAAAAAAGACAAGAAACTGCGTACCTACATAATTAGGAGAGATGTAAATAAAAAGTCCCGAGGACTTAGTGACTACTTTTCCTGAACCCTGTGCCGTAATTACAAACGTGGCCTGAACATTTGTTTGTTGTTAACAAGTACGCAAATTTTATATTCGCACATTTTCTCTCTAAAACCAAACCAGTTCAACTAGAGGATTGTAATTACGTAAAAACCTGGTAATCCTTCGTACAGGCTTTGATAGAACGAATCAATGTTTGTATGTTGTTGGACGGGTGATCAACTTTATGAATTAAACTCTTTTAACTTTTCAAATGCCAATTTTTTACAATCACTCATACTCGTACAAACACCAATACAGTGTTTTTTGCTAGTCAGTATTCAAATATACCTTTTTTGAACCTCTAAAATCGGACTCGATACCGTTATTCAGGTTTTTGTTGATGCCATCTAGTTTGGATCACGCTAACTAATAGTGTCAAATAATGAAAATTTTAAAGAACAAGTATTAGCATGAATCAAGAATAGTATTATTTAAAATTCACACCCATCCACTAACGTTCAAAAAATTATTATAGTAATATACCTTATATAGTGAACACTTACTATAACTCCCATAAATTTAAATAGTTACTAGTTGTATTATAATGAAAATAAATTAAAATAAGCTAAGTTAATGATATAATTTAATATAATAAGATTAAATTTCGTGTACGTAAAATCGTAAATATACTTATAAACATTTGATCACTGGTTGATTTATCAAAGGACTTTATACACGGTTTGCCAAAACGTTTCAAATTGGCCACGTCAATCGCAAGTTACACCGCGCTCCCATAACACGATAAGCGGGTCGGCTTCCGGGATTATTACCATACTAATGGCTGCCGAACACAAACCGCTGTTTATGACTATAATTTGTATCTACGCATGAATTCCGCCTACCGATTCGCTCTAAATTTGTGGTAAGGCGCCCTGTCTATTCAATCTATCTATTCTAATCATGAAATTGTAATAAGGGCAACGGAGGTCATAAAATATTTTCATTACGTTTCAATAAATCTTTAAGCGAGTGCGTTTGTGTGATTTCTACCAACGACTGTTAGACATAGTGAATTTTTAAACTTAGATAGCCTTTTAATGTCAAAATTAATCTAGATAAATGTCACCTACGCGATAATCCGATTTCACGTGAAAAATGCATTGAATTGAATTTGAATTGGATTGAAAAAGTTATTGAATAAAAACCATTTTAATCAATGTATTCAATATAAATTATTCAAAAAACAGATGGCGCCGACTTGATTACGTTAAAAACAATATCATCCAAGTGAAGTTCAGTCGCCTAGTTAGTTTGCCATAAACTCTTATAATGAGATATCCCTTGAGAAATGAATTTATTCTTAATGTACGTGTTTGGAAAATTTATACATATTAATATTTCCGTATTAAATACAGAATAATAAACATTTATAATAAGATTCCATGCAAATCATTTCCACAAATTTCCAAATCAAGATCAGTCATATTGTATTTCGACAGTCTATTTTGTTATAATATCACGAATATAAGAAACAAAGTATAACAGTGCTTACCCTGAAATATAAGTCAAAGAGAATAGGATATTTTTTAACCCCGTAAATGGATCCCTGGGAATAGGAAAATAGGTACGAAAGTTATGTTTAGAAATAAGAATTTAAATTACTTGTTTGTTTTGATACGGTTGTTATATAAAAGAGAAAGAATAGGTATTTTGGTGGAAAACGAGATTCGATTATTAGCTCTGGATTATACAAATGCAATTGACAAATCATAGCCTAGCAAGTCATTTCGAGTTCGAATTCTTTTCAAGACAAGACGTATGTTACAATACATTTTTAGTCTCGGGTTGTCGGTATAAACAATATAATGTCGGTTAAACAATAAAATGGCTACAAGCTGCCAGATAACTTTAATCGAAATCATGTTCCTGTATTGTAAAAAATATATAAAATAATACTTTTTTGCCCATATTCTTCACGCATATGGATAAGGATTTTAAATCAACTTTATTCTTGACATAAATTAATATTATAAAAAACTATAAGCACATTTTCATACTTCAAACATTTTATAACTATGCTTATCACTATAGAGGAGATCTCTCATCTCGAGCTATTCCTAAATGAATTATCAAACCATTCTTATTATAAAGATAGATTATTTTATCATACGATAAGAAGAATTAGTTCTAATTCAGCTTGCAAGATATGACCCAAACACACATACTAATAAACTAAGAAACATTGCAAGCAAAATAAAAGCTTTTAATAAAAAAAAATAAACGTAAATAGGAATGGATAATTCGTAATTACTTGTGAAGCCAGCGAGATTGCTTTACTCCGACTATAGAGTACACAAAGATCTCCCTGCACCGCGCATAGGCTGGCAGGGAACACAAAGGGCGTTCTGTTTGCTGCCTGCGCTTCGCTGGGACGATTGATGGCTGCGCCAATATGTGATTGGATCCGACCGCTGTTGTTAGCCTGACATCCGTATGCTATTTTGTGTCAAAAGTTAGCGGGTTTTCGCTACAGTGAGTAGAATTTACTGTGTTTATTTCTTTTACTTTTGTATCCGTAATTTTATCAATTGAATTCAATTATTTAAAACGTAAGTTCTTTAGTTTTTATACCGCGGGAAATTTTATTTTCCTACGTATAAGAAAACTTAAAAGACCATAAAAATGTAAACATCACTTTAATTAAATTCTAAACCCCCTATTCAAGAATAATACTTGCATTTAATTGGTTAATTTGATGCGACGTAATTTGCTTCTAGTTTTTTGAAGAGTGCCAAAAAACAAAGATGGCCCTGAAGCATGAGTGTACCTATGCGTAACGTAACATAACTCGACAGCTCACAAAGTGTCGATTTTACCAAACACGTTGTGGGGTCTTCACTTAAATATTGTTTATGAAATGGTTATAATTACCAATTATTGTTAATGTGTCTTATTTTATTTATTATGTAAAGCGCGACTTTAACACATTTTTTTAAGTTTAGGTACACAAGGTTACACAAGTTAGGTACCTACACAAGACAACATATTGTATACACGCATTCCTAAAATGCTTTTTTTAAGTTCTAAGATGCCTTAAATGTTCCTCCACGTTACGAAATCTTAGACCGAAAGAGATCAGATCAATAGTAAAGACCACGTATTTCGTATGCAAGATACATTTCCTGCATATTTTTAACCATAGAATGTTCCAATTTGGAGTGTTACAAATTAAATTAAATTATTATACGAATGTGCCGTAAGTCTGCGCTGGCAATAAAAAGCCGATAAATGTCTTATCCAAGACGGGTAAGAATTTCATTACATTTCCAGCGTAGTGTCTACACGTCCCCTTATTGGACTAGCTAAATAAGTGTAAAGAACGTGTAAAGGACTGGCTTTCCAAGTGACGAAATAAATTCGAAACCATGAAACATTATAAAGTTCCCGTGTCGCGTGCTAACTAGTAATTCACTTTAAATGTTAAATTTACTTAACATTTTACTTGTTAAAGTTATTTTTATTTGTAAATAGTAATATTCCACTTGTAGCAATAATTCTTAAGTAATGATATCTAGAACACCTCGAACGTGCTTTTTAACATTTTAAAGTAAATATTAGCGTGACAGTATACAATTTGTTGTTTAATTTATAGTTGCAGTAAAATACAAGCGTGTTTCTAAACGCTATGTCAATTTAAGTAACAAAGCACCGCGGTTGATAGCAGCTAATTCAGTCGTGAAAATCATGATTTACAATTGTAACATTTTTCAATGCGTTTTCCAATCTACTGAATGGTAACAAAATATTTCATTTAGTACACAATAGACTAATGTCCCGATTATAGATGTATATTTGTAACGAATGTCGAGTTGGGGATTTTAGATAATTAAAAAAACAATACTATGAAACGTATTACGAGAAATATTAAATGAAAAAAATCGTTTTAAATGTTTTTAATTTGCTTTTAAAATACAGATTTTTATTCAAGAAAGTTACTCACTTATAAAATTCCGGATTATATTTTACGAATATACTAAAATTTCCATAGAATGAGGACCTTATTTCTTTACAATATATTTATTGTGCGGAAGCAATGCAACCGCGGCTCAATTAAATAGATTTGGTTGTTTTTACAGATGACTTAACCACATACCTTTATTGGTATCCAGCTGACTCGACGTCCATGTATTTTATCCACGTAAAGACCTATCACATTATTTTGAAGGTACCTAGTAATAAATGAATGTCATAGAAGCTGAACAAAGATTTTCTTCGAACAATTGCGATTCTCGGAGAAAAGAAAATTCCTTGTGAAGAAAATGGGCACTTAGTTCTTGCAAGTTCTAAGGCATTTGAAATAGGTGAACAATTACAAGAACAAGCGATTCTGGACTCACTGTTTATGTGTGTTCATTCGTCCGAGATCAGCAGGTAATAACTGCTTGAAAATTCTTCTCACATTTGGATGATATTTTAAACCGTCCCGCATTATGTATACCGTTTCAAAATGATGAAGTAATAGTTAATCATGACACTCACAACCCAATCCTTACTTTTCATTAATGTCATCAAGACGTTTAAATTGTATAAGACGCCTTAATTTTAGGAGAGTTAAATTCACGAACTGATTCTACTGAATATATTTATAAAAATGAAGGTCCGCTATAATTTAACTACAGAAATAATCTCCACAGTATGTACTATGTTAAGTACTCTAAGCACATCATTAGTTTAAAAAATAAGATACCAGATACCTTTTCTTTCAACATACAATTATCTGGTAAAGTATTTTTAGTCTAAATCTTCTAAAATTACCTTTCATCTCTTTATGTAATATTTTCGGGAATCAGTGTTATGAAAACTAGGTGATAGTATCGATCGAGTTAAAGTTATGAGTTGGTGCCTCGCTTGTGCCAAAAATCAAGATTTTCATGACACGAAACTTCTCTGTTTACTGTCTTGAGTGCAACGAAAATCTTATTTTGCAAGACTCTCTTAATCTTTCACATTGCCAGCCAAATGTAGTAGAACTATTTGTCAGCAGAAATAAGCAACAAATATTTACTCGTATCCTTTATTTGTTCACTACAGATTTTCGTATACGTCCATATCATACGATATAACATCAACGGCCGTCTATATCTGCACGTCCTGAAGGTTAACAATTAGACAATGTTGCTTTCATTTACAACACTCAAGTACGCCAATTGTATCACTGTTTTGGTTTCAATAAAATTTAAATAAAGTGGCATAGGGCTCGACTACGTTGCCCTGGTTCCTGGCCGTTGTTCAAGTTGATAGTTACATATATAAGTCGTTCTAGGGCAGCTTAGAATATTAATACCAACATACTAGGGAGTCAGAAGGGACGACAATGGTTGGTAGTAAGGTTTCACGTTAAGGATATAATTATAATTAGTGATCTATTAGATCATTAACATTTACTTATTATTTTAACTTTATTTTCAATTGAATATTTTTTATTTAGTATTTTAATATTATTTATATTTTATGTAAAGTTAATACTAAATCTAATTTAAGGAATTGTTAATCACATTGAATTATAAAAATCGACACACATAATCTAGATAGGCATTGATAGCCTAGTAGTTCGAACGTGGGGCGTGAGTTCGAATCCTGCACGCACCTCTTATTTTCAAAAAGTTATCTGCGTATTACTAGTTAATTATCACTTGCCTCGGTGAAGGAAAACATCGTGTTCACACCCGAGAGTTCACCATAATGTTCTCGAAGGTGTCTGAAATTTGCCAATCCGCACTTGCCCAGCGTGGCCACTATGGCCTATACCCCTCATCTAATGAGAGGAGACTCGAGCCCAGCAGTGGGACAATTAAGGGTTGTAATGGAAAACACATAATCTAAAACAGTACTGTGATTAATTGTAAAATCAAATGGTTTTATTTTGTCCCAGAAACAATGTTATGATTATTACGATTAGATTATAACTTTAGATTACTTTATTTCACTAGTGCTACAAAAAACATTGAATGATATTGCACTGCTATTACTGACATTTTTATAGTGCACAATATTAATATTAAATTTATCTGCGTATTAAGAAATTGTAGAATGCAATTGGAGAGCGTTATGTAATAAATAAACATTATTGTATTATTATATCCGTGAAGCTGGTCCGTTAACGTGGTAGGTACCATTAATTTTTTTCAACTACCCTCCAATTAACTTGTCGTATACATATCAGTGATGCCTTTGGTGTTGCTGACGTCAATTGGCAGCGGTGGTTACCGCCGGGACTCCTTACCCTCAAAGGAATCGTGAGCTCATTGCTAAGAGTTTGTTGGTGAATACATCTTTCGATACATTGCACTTTGGACATTCACAGCAACAAATTTGGTTTTTCATTGATTTATACATAAATATTTAATTAATGGTATATCGATTTCTAGAACTTGTTAAGTTAGCAAATTATTACATTAATGCTTCTCTACTTAACTCCGTAAGATTCGTAGTAATTTCTACTTGTAACTCGCCCTCAATATCCTGAAAAATTCCTCGTTCAAATTGTAATTTTACAAAAAATTTTGTACAAAACAAAAAACATACGTGTTTATTGTATTATACAAATATAGATGATATTGAACGAAAAAAAAATCATAATGTATAAAAATTGCAAACAGAAT
>DWPA01006727.1:0-10806 GCA_018251375.1 Calpodes ethlius
TTTGTTCTTAAATTCTTTAAATATTCAAGATTGATGGTGAAGAAATTACTCCCTAAAAATACATTCTAAAAATTGTAGATTAATATTTATAAATTTTAATAGCCACGTGTAATCTATACATACAAATACAATTAGAGTGTCTGTTTTTAATATTGAAATAACCGCTTTTTACTACATGGATATATTATGAATATAAATACGGTACATACAACAAATAACATGTTATTTCAATTTTTGTCTGTCTGTCTGTTTGTTAAGCCTAATCTCTAAAAGAGCTGGACCAATTTTGACGGGACTTTTATTAGCAGGTAGCTGATGTAATAAGGAGTAACTTAGGCTACTAAAACAAAATAAAGTAAACAATTTTCGTTAAATTCCACGCGGAAGAAGTCGCGGGCACAGCTTTGAATGAATAATATGTTCTCAAAACTACGAAATTCTTAACTTGCGACTAATATACAAAGTGACGTAAGCAATGGCTACTCAATCGATCCGTCTGAGTCTAAAAATAAAGTTTCCTGGTAATTATTTCTATGAGCATAATAACACATATCTTTACAATAGACCCTATTCTTCTTAGACACAATACAGCAACGTGCACAATATCTCCTATTTGTTGAGAATTATACCTTGTTGAGATATTAAAAGTGACGAAGCGGAAAGTTAGACGATAACGAGCTTGTTGCAAGAATTGGCGTCAAGACCTCTACTCACACTGTTGAGAATATATATCGCTTCTTTACTTCAATAATGTGTTATCTTAAAAAACACAATTTTACAGTAAAGCATTTTTTTAACTTACAAAAAAATATTTTACTTATTTGTGTATTTTTTTTTACCTTCATTGTAGATTACGTTCAAACTTTGCTATTTCATATCATGAGAATATTTTGATAATACATTAAATTTAGTACAAAATGCCCAAATAAAAAAAAAACGCAGTTTTCAAACTTGTCACGGTAACGAAGCAAAGAAGCGATATATCAATAGGGGAAACAAATAATTATAACTTAGGAGTAATAATTACTAATAATTAATTTTGCTACTACAAAAATACTATTAGGATTAACTACTCCTTTTATATAAAATAATCTTTAAAAGCTGAAGATTTGTTTCACACGGTGAAGGGGAGTTTTGGAAATTTTGAAAAAAATATATACCTGTATTAAGGAACAAAAATAGTATTAAATAGTTAATGTAAAGTAACCCTTTAACGGTTTGAAATACGATCGAATTTTGATTTCTAAAAACGAGTCACTATTTATAATAAAAGTGTACAGATACGTACATTTATTATATAGTTTTGATATCTTCAATTTCATAGTTATTTATAAAGTTACATATGTAATGGGATAAAATAGAGAATAACACTACAGTTGTCAAACATTTATTAGATTTCACCACAGTTTAGCTACATTAGCATACAAAATAATATTACAATACGATAAACAAACCCTACATCACATGATCAATTCAATACTAGAAGTAAACAAAGCACTTTATAAGTTGCTCATAAACTTTATATTTGTGAGACATTGCGCATAACTCACTTGAATATATATTAATATATTATTGATTAGTTTGCGATATTGAAATTGTACTTGCTCGAGAGCTAAATGTTCTGAATAAAAACTCGGTTTTACGATCCATGCCGGAAAGCTCGAAAAACACTGTAACACAGTTGTATGTTATTTATAAGCAGGATGTATAGCATAGTTCACTCCACAGGCTTTATCGGATGAGGTTTAGTGTATTTATTAATAAAACAATATTTAATTTATGTTGAATTAGAAAGCCGCTCTAATTCGAAATTAATAACATGTCGATTTATACATTCCTTTCTGACCATGAATGTATTCGTCAATGCTGTAGATTTAACTTTGAATGGTGATAAATACTTATTTTTAACATCAGGTATCCCTTAACCAGCAGACCTTAAAAATATTTTTTAACACTTGTACTCATAGTAAAGTTGAAATAATTACTTGAGTTGAAGTATTTACTTAAGCAACTATTTTTATTCAATAGCCAAGAATTTTAACGAACTAAGGACTAGTAAATTTTCAATACTTTGCAGTATAAATTACAAGTGCAAATGTTATAGGTTTTTTCTGAAATCATACACAATCTGTGACATGAAAACTAAAATTGATCAACTAAGTAACAAAACAAATATAGTTATAGACGTGAGCTGGGACTTCTATATTAAACATACAGCAATACCAAAAGCCATTTATAAATGATAGTGATGCATCTATCCTCATTCGGTAACCGGCACAGTCGAATGAGTTCAGAGTAAAACCACACAAGAGATGCACGTTGCTTCTGATAAATTGTTCAGATTTATCTGAGCGGCGTACTAGCTGGTACATTCGAACAGATATGTGGCAGGTAATCTGATCCATTCGTTCAATGGATTACCGTTCCATATGTTGGTCCTTGTTGACTGATGTCTCTCCAATTTCATTTGGGCATAATTAAAAGGTGATCCCAAATGCACGATTAAGTGTTATGATGCGTAGGGAAAAATTAATGAGAGAATTTTTACGATGCATGCTGACACCGTCACGAAAATCCGACACAAAGCTAGGCAGCCGCTGTTTTATTTTTAAATATTTCTTTATGATATTTAAATATTTTTAAAATAGATAATACGTTGTAATAATTTTTTCATTCAATGGTAAAACATAGATTACTCTTTATATATTACCCTCGTTTATAATTCACAAACAAAAAGGTAAGTAACTATCGCTGTCTCGCGTGTACGCAGGAATTTCTTAAAATTTTACCAACCTCGTAGGAGTGAAGCCCCTCAGCTAATTTGGATCCGTCTAAGTCAAGCCACGTTGCGAACCAAACAAATGTAGTCCATATTATATAAAATTAGATAATTTTTCTGGGATATACAATAAAAAAACATTTATTTTTATCATGGTATCATCACACAAAATCATTTATGAAACTATTCAAAATCCGAATATAGTAGTAGATATTTTGTATAAACGATATTCACGAACACGCGCAATGATTTAGGTTTGTGAATAGTTTAAACAAAACGTGTGCAAAAAAACGGGTTTGTTAAAATGTGGATCAACATCCATAACCTGTTTAAATAAAACTATTCCAACAAATTGTTCCAACAGTGAGTTTTTCATGCAATCATAACATTCTGTTTTATTCATAGAAATACGATTTTATGCGCGTATAATTTTGTTGCAAACTTTATACGTTTTACAATGTCGTTATAATAATGTGATGGTGTAAATTACATCTACGAGTACTGTAGCGATGGTTCTTTGTAATCTTGACATTGTATCCTGCCCTTTCACATTTTTCTTTTTATTTTGGCATAGTATTTTTACTACTACAGTTATATCGAAATTTAAAACGATATCCTTAGTAGACAATATTAATTTCTCCTTATAAATGACTTAATGTATATTTTTAAAAATATACGTCATCTAAACTACCTCACAATAATACCATTGATTGTGTAATCCTTTTGCAAAGCTTTATCACTAAACAAGGAAGTCAACTTCTATCTCTTTTTACCTCACCCTGTTCTAGCACTATGGACTGGAAGCTTCTGGACCACCCTAATACTGTTAAAAATGTAAATAATGATGATCCATGACTCCATTTATTAAAAAAAAACAAATTCCCATCACAATAATACAGTCTGTTGAAAGTCTCCATCGTCTTCTTTATTCTTCATTTTCTGTTCTGAAACTATGATGTAATAGCACCAGTGGTGTTTTTATGGGTATAAATATCAAGTCAGCCTGATTTTTTTGTACAACAAACGCATTCTTCAGCTTCCAATCTGAATGAACAATGGTAATGGCCAAAAGAAAAGAAAGAATCGCTGTTTGTATTCGCATAGTCTTTGATATTGTTCAAGAAACTAGACTGAAGTAAGCCGCATCAAATGAATCTATCAAAGGGTTGTAAACAGTGCCACTCGTGTATCAAAGTAATGAGTGAGTGTTGTTTATGAAATGAGTGACTTAAAATGATGACACACTATTATATAACTTTAAATTGCAGTGCTACATTACATTGATAAGTGTTATTCTTGAATACGGGATAAAGTACTTTTCTTATGCAAACAAATTTATCTATAAAATCGACGCAAAAGAATACATAACGCTGTCTTATTCCAGAAAGAAGATTTATTGTAACAGTAAATTGGTATCTAATAGGACTGATGAATATGACTAGTATGAAGATTAAGGGGCTGTGTAGTGCGTTCTAACCCTCAGCCTTTAGAAACGAGCAGATTGACTAGGACTTACGCCATTAAAAGTTTTTGAGCCACTGACGCGAACATTATTGCCTATAGCATTTAATACAGTAAACAGTTTAGTAACTGCGATTGAAAATATTTAATAAATAACAATGTATATACTTTTATACTTAATCTTAAATATATTCGTGAATTTTACGCTGATTTCTCAATACCTTTGACGTAAAAAATATATTACCACAAGAAGCAAATAAAAAATATGTGTAAAGCAATTTATTCCAGTAATATTTTTAAGTATTTCGATCCAAAGTTGGACTACCAATTAGAGGCGAGTTTATTTATGGCTGGCAACGCATCAGTGACAACTCTAGTATGTTCCATGTCCGGCGGTGAACACTTAAAGTCAGGTGGCGTGCTTACTTTATTTCAGTGCTGGAAATTTCAGAATTTTAACTAATTATAGATATTCATCGAATGAATAAATTGATACATATATGGATAGATGAATGGATGTACAAATTGATAAATGTATGATTGATGTATGATTGATGTATATACGGGTAGATAGCTGATAAAAAGATTAGTAGATGAATAAATTGACGGATGAATGAATGTTATTTTAATTATACAAAATTTACAAACGCCCTATACATTAATATCATAATCTTTGTCTTAGCTGCTTATATATCTAAGGTATTTTAAGTGTATAGTAAAGTATACGATAACATTGCTTGGAAATATTCTCGTTCCTTCATATTATGCATGTCGTTGTCAAATGTTACGTGTAAGTTCGATTATTTTTTTAAAAATATAATATGTGTTTTATAACGAACTATTATTTCCAAATCGACGTTTTATAACGAAATACGATGCAATTACAGATGAGTATATTTGTACACTCTTAAACTATATAAACCTTAAATATTTACGTACCATTATGTCCAATAAAGTGATAATTCAGTTGACAACAACTACGTTAACAGACTTATAAGAACAAAAGATATTTTTCGATACCTATCTTTAACAAATTGATTATATTTGTTCATCATTACGTCCCAAATAAGCAATTAACAAGGCAAATAAAGTGAAAACGGCTCCCACAACTCGGTCTGTAAACATCCAAGCTACAGCCATATCTGTATGAAAAGTAGTGATTGTGAAAGGAGAATAAATAAAGCAACAAATTAAAAGAGGAGTTTAATTGAAGAGTTCGATAATTAAGGATGAATGTTTAAATTAATTAATGAATTTCGTGGAATCGACGCGCGAAGTGCTCCAGAGCCCCGATCGAGTGTAGAACTCGCAAAACGAACATTCTTAATTAATGTGAACAAGAACAAACGATTCGCTATTGTAGATGCTTAAATAACGTTTGCCGGTTTTTAGTCACTTAATTTGGCTCGACTTATTTATTGAATCCTATTAAGTATTTCAAGTTATTATTAAGAAATTTCTGATTTATTATATAGTGTATTGGATTTAGCTGTGGATTATTCATTGGAAAATTTATTACAAAGTATTATAAGATTTATAACATGGATACTTAAATCATATTGGCTCATTGAACTCAATTTAAATCCCTACAAAAAGCTTCCTGAGGTATCACCCAGATACTTAAGTTAAGAAATAAATTCAGCGATGTAAAGTGATGGCCTAGAAAATGTACCCAAAATAATTTTCGCATAAATTTCCTTATTTACAGACATGGGTCGATAGCCACCTCTTGTGACAGGAACTGCCTTAGTCAATATCAGGGCTTCACGTAAAGGTATATATTATCAATGTTATTAATATTATTGGTTTTATTATCTTTCGAGCCTACCTGATCATCAATCTCTTGCTTGATTAAATTGCCAAACGACTCGTGCTCCCGCTGGAGGCATAAGAGCTTGTTCTTTTTTTCTTTCTTCCCCTTTTCTTTCTCAGTCGGCGTCACATTCGTATTGGCTATGGTGCTACTGATGTCGGTGGGCGACGGTAATCATTTACCCTTACCAGTCGTTTCCGCGACTATTGGCAACGCTATAGGATTTTTACATAACACCACCAAGTGTGATCGAATGGTCACATGCGGTGTAGGATTCCTTGGTTGCAAGTTAACTTGATCCTACCAACTTTAATTCTTTCTTTTAAATTCATCATTGTTTTTAATATATTATTTATATTATCTTATATATAAAACTATCGTGTCACAATGTTTGTTACCATACTCCTCTGAAACAGCTAGACCAATCTTTATGAAATTATATTTGCATATTCAGTAGGTCTGAGAATCGGCCATTATCTATTTCTCATACCCCTAAGTGATAAGGGTCCACCTTTAACATATTTTTTTTAATTCTTAGAATTTTTTTTATAATGTGGCTTTAAAAATTCATACAACCCTAAATTTTTATCCTTCTATCACCAACCCCTATTTATTAATAGTCATTAGTAATTCAATCATTTTTCGTCTAGCTCGATAACTGATTAATTATTGCCTTTGTTGTGAAATTTTTTCGCTGTATTTCGAGTAAAATTTCCCTGAGGCAACTATTAAAGTTTATTATTATTAAAAATCATTTATATGTCAAAACAACGTTTGTCGGGTCAGCTAGTACTAATATATAACTAGAACTCTGATCAGTCTGAAAACGTAACTCCCTTATACAATATAGGATTAGGAACGCTCTCTATAGAATATGTTGCTCGGTTACGTTCATATGTAGTTCCATTCTAGCTTCATAGATAGCGACACTGTCAGTATAAGTTAACAGCAATTAAATATTTTTGGAGCAGTAATAGCTTAGTGGTTCGAACACTGGTCTCTCAAACGCGGGGGCTCGGGTTCGAACCTTGTCCAAATCTCTAGTTTTTAAAAAGTTATGTGCGTATTACAAGTTAATTATCACTTGTAGAGAAACATCGTTGCTGCAAACCTGAAAGTTCTCCATTATGTTTTTGAGGGTATGTTTAGTCCGCCAATACGCATAGTGCTAACGTGGTGGACTATAGCCTGTTCCTCTCACATTGTGAGAGGAGACCGGAACCAAGCCCTAGGATCATTATGTGTTGTGATGATGATGATGATGATGTTCTGCTGTAAAGACTTTTAAATGTTCAACATCAACCATTTAGATAGGGGGGAACCTTGATTTATCGAAAATAAGCTAAGCCAAATAAGTTAATCTTAATAATCCGTAATTGGATTCCTTAATCACAAATCATTCTTGCAAACACACCATGCCTCACTTTGGAACGATACTTCATACTATGTGCTAGAAGGGAAAAAATAATCCCCACATTACGTCTACGGATAGGTACTATGAAAATAAAGTTTTTATTTTTATTTTATAGTACCACTTTCGGCGTAATAAATAGGTATGCATACCCACGCTTAATTAAAGTTTTCAGTTCTTAAGGTCTCTGCCTGAAGAAAACATCATGCGCTGCATTCACAAGGCTCATGACCGGTTTGAATGTCGTAAATTAGGGGAGGGTTATGTCCATGTTGAAAGATAGATACAGAGCCTCTGCTCTTTGCTACGGACAGACAAAACTTTGTACGTAACAAAACTGTAATCGTTTTGTTTTGTATGTTACAAAAGAATATTGTTTATACATTAAGAAATAAGATTCCCAAAGCGAAGCCGCCCGAGCTCTAATCCGCGTTAGGTCGTACATGCACCTACATAAAAATCATTCTAAAAACAATTTTATAACTTCATAAATAATTCATTTATAACAAAAATAATGTTTATTTACACAAGATACATTTAAATTCAAATAGCTCCAAATTAATTTAACATTTCTATAAATTTAACACGCAGATGTAAAAGAGAAAGTTATTCTATCGAACGTGCGTCAGCTGGACAACATTAGTCAGACGATGCGAGAAAATTTAATAAAAGCACTCCTTATCTTTGTGTCCCAACGCTCAACAAAACTGGGCCCATTGCCATCCAACTTTTTGTACGTGGAATGTTCGAGAATTTCTGACGATGTCAATATGTGAGGGAGCTTCGCGCGTAATGAAATTTTCATGCAAATGGTATACCGGTTATTTGGGAACGCGAGCCGTGATTTGTACTTCATCGAGGCACAAATTAGAAGAGCGGCTTGTTTGTTTACAACTGGTCACGCGTTGATTGGAGCCCTTATTGTTCCTGTTTCGAATTTGGAACGCTAAAATTTTATGACCGGCCTGTTCCTACTAAACCAGACAAAATGAAATCTATAAAATGAGTAATTGAGATTTTTATGACATACGTTTAAGATAGCTTTATATGAAATATGTTTCAATGTGTTCCTATATCTATTCACGTATGTAACATTCGTTGTAAAATCAGGACAATTGGGACTTTAGCTTCATGTGAATAGTTAAAAAGAATTGCAGTATGTTATATTCATCTTATTTAAATCTACTTCAGTCAAATTTATCAATTCCTCTTGTGTTTTTAGTAGGCTAATGGCGCAAGGGAAATAATTTTCATATGCCGTATTTTTGAAATAATGAAGGTGAACAAACCCGACCTGTTTTATCAATGGTTAAGATCACCAATTTTTAACCCAATAAGGTATGGGGCAATATAATAAAATAATAATATATAACAAATTTTGGTTTAAGAAAGTACCACTTACTTAATTTAATTTATACATTATATACTTTTACTAACACTTCTTGCAATAAGTAGTAAAAAAATCAAAAATTCATACCAGAAGAGAAGTTACGTAAAAAGGAAGTACTAATCATACAAACCCAACTACAACAATTAACTATAATTTATAACTAACTGTAAAATTTGAGAATTAATATCACATAATTAAAGTCTCTTAACGCTGTTACGAGGAAGTATAAAACATGTGCCTGCCGCCTCCTACAGTGAATCGGCTATGAATGTCAAATATTAAGCTTAGTTAATGTAATCGCGTAATATTATTAAACATCAAAGTCATCGAAATACCTCGAAACGTTTAATTTTATGCCTATGTCGCCGTGGGTTCGGTAGCACCGTCGTTATGCAAATCAATGAGGACTTAAACGCTAACAGCTTTGGTATCAGTAATTACATTTTACACTGTTTTATTATTATTCTATAGAGGTTATGCCGATGTCGCTGCTGAGTGCGGCTCGTCATTAGTATTCAAAATGCAAATTGCAGCAAGGGCGTTGCACCCGTCTCAGATCTTACTTTCCCAGAAATAATTTCATTAACATCTGCATACTCTCGCTCCTTGCAAAATACATTTAGCTCCCAAAAAAATTCTAAAGAGTCTACATTAAGGTAAGGATATTAACAAACAACATTTCTATTTTTACTAATTTTAATTAGTAATTTTATTAATTAAATTAGTCGACAACATTAACACCTGGTAGAATCAAAGTATATTACGCCTTTGACCATCGCTTCACTTATTCTGCACTCTGAAGTTTAAAAAAATCTTACAAGCAATCGTTTCAATCTGAATGGTCCACTTATAAAAGAAACGACCATCTATCCTAAAGACAGCAACGTATTTGTGACCAATTTCAAGTGTGGAAAATTATTAACAATTACTAAGTGAATTATTACTACTACTTACTATCGAGGGGTAACCTATACAGCCCTAAGGTCCACAGGGTACTAGAAGCTTGTATGCTATTCATATCCCTTAAACAAAGATCATGTCATTTTAATACAGGGTTTCAGTGAATATGCGTACGTATTTAATTGCTCTGTGGACATTAGTGTTATTGTTGCAGTCGGTGAATATGCTCTCTGTTGAAACCGAACGTCAATCGTGCGATCTACGGCAATTTCCACTTCAAATGGATCGTACCATAACAATTCAATGCGCAACTATAACTATGATAAAACAGACTGGAATTATTTTAGGCATTTACTCAGGACTGTGAACTTTAAAATGATTATATATGGAACTGGAATGTCATGTGTATCTCACCGTATTATTCAAAAATATATTTTAAAGATGTTAGTATCGATTTGATTGTTGCCGATCTTCTGAATGTAGGGAAATTAGATAATTTGCGTTTTGTTTTTAAGTATCTTCAACATTAGGTTTTAACCCGCGAATTAGAAAATATACTTCTTACCGATTACTATACACCACTATTTAAGGTATGGCAAAAACATACAACAAATAAACTGTAAATTTTCTCAGTGGGAAAAAAAATTGACATTATAAAGTGTCAAACAATTTTGAATGGCATGCATCTATTTCAATACTTTACTGTCGGTCCCGTAGTCTGGTTGGTAGTGACGCTGCCTGCGAAGCGAGGGGTCCTGGGTTCGATTCCTGGCCGGGGCAGATATTTGTGTGACAGATAAATATTTGTTCTCGGGTCAGGGCTGTTAGTGACGTTTTTTTTGTGTTGTCCATGACACCTGCGACACAGGGAATGCTACTGCGGGGGGTATGAGTGTGTTAGCGTTTATTATATGTTATTCTTAAAAATTAGAAATTCTTTTATAATTTTTTTTAATTTGTGTACAACCAATTTTCTTTTAGAAATTAGAAATTCTTAGAAAATCATAATCATCCGCGAAATATTTTTAATGTTCTACGCTAGCGATCATTAC
>DWPA01006728.1:0-10805 GCA_018251375.1 Calpodes ethlius
ATATATTTATAAATAGTTTCGAACCGTTACGATAATTGCGGCTTCTGTTATGCTACCGAGTGAATAGTCATCTCCCGTAGATCATCATCTGTGCAATCCTTAGTGGTGGTCATGGCGAGTGAAGAGTCGAGTCCCATTTTTGGCCAGGGCATTTATGTGTTATGATTTTTTAGTTACAAGTGTAACGCAGGAAATCGTAGAATGAAGATATTATTTATTATCAGAGACCCGGTCTGCGGTCGAAATTCAAGTGTAATTCAATATATGAAAATGTAATTTTGCATTGACATTTTTGGTTGCTCTATTTTATTCAATAAATGTATTTGTTACTCCAGGTGCCTGTATTATTATTACAAAGGAATACAATAGTTCTGTTGTCCCTTCACATATTATTAATATATAAATTTGGATGTCATACTTCTTTCTTAATATTTCAAATTAAATTCGGATATATTCCGTTTATAAAAAGCCTCAATCTGTTATAATTCATCAATACTCGTCAATAAATGTTGACAGTGTAATATGTAACGCGAGACGAAAAGAATTCACATTTGAAACCGGTATCGAGATATGTATCGCGATATATTTAATCTCTGTATCTCGTCTTTTGATAAGTTACTTGGGATGATGAATACAATAAATAAGAATTAAATAAAAGCAATGTTAATACTTTTTGCCGTTGGACTCTCAGGACATCGACACTTAAATTATCTATATATAGGAAATGATGACCAGTAATAAACATTCACAGAACAATAAATATGTACAATTACACTCGGCAGTAGCAGCATTCCTAGAAAATTAGATTGCGTGAGTGAAGGAATTAAATACGATCGGTAATCGTGGAGCGGGCGGTGCGGGCGGCACGGGCGGTGCGGCGTCGGCGGTGGTATCGATACGTGGCCCGCGGAATCGATTCTATATGTCGAGTTTAGATGGGATGCAATTAGCGTTATCCGTTTTCCGCACCGGCCAATAAAGATAAACACGGTTTATGATATCTGCCGGCTTTCCGCGCGGACGTATTCTGAATGTTTTATTCGATTACGACACAGATATAGATTAACTTAACTGTGTAATTCTCTAAAGGATAGAGTACTGCAGACAAATTGTTGGTTAGGATATCACCCGCAAGCATTACAACTATATTCATTTCATTGGAAGACATTTATCGCTCAGTCTCTATTACACTGAGAATTTACGAAGTATGTGGGAGGGAGCGAGGCGATGAGCTAGGAAACTCGGGTAATGACGTAGTCCTATCGGTTTATTTCGTCCTCGCTAGCGCGCTGTGTCACACACCTCTGGTGGATTCTCAGTCTTATGATGCAATTAAATGATTGTTGAATGTGTAATAACAGAACATTAAACATGGAGTAGCATGCAAAGGAATCTCAGGAATTATTATAATGCCATTTATTGTTCTTTTACGTCCGGGATGATAGTTACGCAATGGTGCTACAGTAATTATATCGATAATTGATCAACTGTCATCGGCGTCGAATGCGTCGTGGCTCCGCGTTGAGGAAAAGATATTTGCTATATTTCGCAATATAATACCGCGGTCTCCCATCCAATATGGACATAAACGTGTATCTAGTCAATTATGTACAATAAAGTTGTATCAATATGTTTTTTCCTCTCCCTAGTGAGTGAGTAAGGCAGCAATGTGGCGAATGTCCAGCATACCTGATGTGGTCGTCGCAGGAGCTGGCAGCGACGCAGTCGTAATAATTATGAGATAAATCTGTACCGCGCCATACTCTGCGCGCCGTGTTCCTACTGTGGACCCCGTCCGACTTGCACGGCATTAATCAAGCTGTCGCAAGTCAATAGGTGAAGCGATATTAATAATAAAGTTAAATATGTATATTTAAGTTTTTCTTGGTATTTGCTTTTTGACTGTCGAAGCTCGTATCTTGTAGAAAGTTAAAAGGATTTACCTTTTTCGTATATATTTATTTGGGTTGAGGTTATAGGACACTTTTCATATTGCGAAATGGAGTTATTCTCGCGGGATAGGAGGTACAAGTTACTACGAGGATTTTCTAAAAAAAAAAAAAATATTTTTTATGAATATGAAACTAGAGTAGGTACTGCAGATTAATAACGCTACAAGTATCTAAGACCTTTTTTGGGAATCTTATAAATCTGTGATATATTATAGATTATTTGTAAATGGATAGAGTTTATTGGACAAAAAATTAATTCATATCCTAATGACATAATCGCTCTTCGCTTGTGTTTCGCGTTAAACTCATTGTACAAATAAGGGCCATGTACAATTCGTAGCGTGTCCTTCTATAGCGACCTATCATAATAGCTCGGGAGCGCTAGCCGCTGCAAGCTGGACGCCGGGAGGACGCACCGAGACTTTATGTCCACGCCACAAGAAACGCTACGTGCCACTCGCTGATATTCACTGATTTTGTTCGCATTCTTCCTACTTGTTAACTCTAGCTACTTCCTACTCGTACGCTTCCTACCTTCCTAATATTTGATTCAACAAATGGATTGATAGCCGTACTCATGGCCTAGGACCGGTTGAAGTGGCACTAAGTAGCGGGTAAATTTATTGAGAGTATCTATACCGATCTAGGATAATAATTTACCGTTTCATGGAAGCGCTATTTCATAAAAATTAACTTATGTAGGCATCACGGTGTAAACATATAGATTATATTTTGTTTTCTATTTACTATCAACAAAAATGCCCTTGACGCCTGTTAGGGATTCACTTCTACATGCAAGAGCATACATGACACATTAGGCACCAGTACTAATGCGATTTATGTAAACCACCGTGCCAGTACGATAATGCGACGTGTGTACCGATTTCCCTTACACCATAAAATCACTTCATCAGAACGCTGGCAGCCGCGAGATGGAAAACAGACGGTTTTCATGTAAAAAACCCATGATCGCTTTCTATCCAACGGCAACACTATCATTACTGGTCGGGGTGTAATTGCCACGTCGCAGGGCGCTTTCTACCTTCATTACGAGGATTTCCTTCCTTCATGTGACTGACAGCTAAAGTTGGGTTCCCTTCGCTTCAATGAGACGTTTGAAATAATTAAGTGAGTGCGCAGCTTGCACGCTCGCCTTATTGATTAACGAGAATGGAGCTCTGTTGTAGGTGACCATACTGTCCACTCCGGGTTCGAATGCTAGCCAATATTTTAATTGTATCTAATTGTATGTAGTGATGAAATCTTGAGAAAACCTTCAGTAACTCCGGTGTATAAGTACATTAAGTTACGACATTTAAACGCAAAAAAATTAACGTCAATGTTGGACTCAGATGCAAACATTTCAAACTACTAAATTAGTTTCAAGTGTTGCGCTAGTTTTATTCTTATAAATTATTTAATATTGAAATTCCATAATATTATTTGTAACACTAAATATTCAATAAATTAAATATGTCTAGCTATAGAGGAATGCTTCAGTTTCATTATTTAATAAGGAACTTTTTATTCGATATAGAGTAACGTTAAGTAGAAACGAACACAGTGCAGGGTAATTTAACATTTTTAAACAAGCGGCAGGTTAGGAGCTTCAACCGGAGGACGGACGGACAGACGTCGGGGTAATTGCGAGCGATTGAGGCGTCACTTTCTAGGCGATCCGATTGTTGGCCGAGAAAGCGGCGGAGGTCAAATGTCACAACAAACTGTCCGGCAAGTGAATCGAATTTAACTTAATCGAATTTAACTTAACTGTTAACTGTCAACGAAAACTAACCAAGTTAACCGTAGTTAGCTTTTATAGTTTGGTTTGGTTCAATATTATGTTAATTAAACACGATAAAGGAGCTCCTGTAAATTCTGATAATCCTTAAATACAGTGAATCTCCTTGCCGGTTGAAGGGTTCTAGGTTAGATTTACGGCCGAAGATATTTTTTTTGTTCTAGGAAGATAGTATATCTGTATTATATACATCTGTGTTATATACCACACTGTTCACTAAATATCAATGTGTGTGATATCTCATGTGTGTGTGTGTACGTTAAAAAATACTCATATTGAGTATAAATATATTTGAGTATAATTATATTATAATAATATTATATATTTTGTGTTATATGAGTATTTTATTTTACTGAATCCCAAGTGTCGCGTGTTCGACTACTAAAACTTCTCGAAACATGCCAACTTTTAGCTAATACCTAATACAAAAAGTGTAAACAGCTACGGCTAATAAACTACAAATAACAAACGCGTGCAGTACGCGATTTATCAATAAATCACAGCATGTACTTCGAGTGTAAGCTATTAAATAGCTATCTATTTTTTACTTAATATTTTTTTTTGCTTTAGAGCTATTTGAACTAATTGCAACATATTAAACGCTAACGTAAATATATTGAGATTTAAATTTTTTCTCGAATGAACTCATGATGGTGGCCCTAGCAGTTGTAAGCTTTACGCGGACAGAGTATCATATTATATATCCGCATTTTATATAGCATAGCCTATAGTTTAAACTATTAATTAATTTGCGCTACAATACTGTATTGACATTGTATCATATTGTGTTATAACAAGATGAAAGTAAATAGGTATCAGATCGAATTTTACATGCGCGTATTTACTTAAAGCTTGCTGTATGAAAGAATTCTTTACGCTATATGGTAATTGTATATATGATATGCTATGGTACAAAATTAAATGTGAACTAATATGTGTAAATTAATACACGATTGAATTAGATTACTAATTGAGGCATTTATGTGTCACATATACATGTAACATATAAAACTTGGTTCTTTATCAGACCTAGATGTTTGAGAACTAACACGGGATTGCTATGTTGCGTGAAAAATGAAAAAAAAAATTACAAATATAAATATGTTTTACGTGTCAATTAACGGTAAACTAAATGTAGCGGTGAGATATCAGCTGGTATCATCGCAGCATGGGAACTTGGCGAAACTAAGCATGGGATTACGACGCTCAATTACCATTGTGTTGAGTTCGCAGAAGTGATCGCACTCCAGCGAATTCTTTGTGGTGTCGCAACATAGCAATCACATCGCTGCCAATGTAAGACAATAATGATATTAAGACTGCATTATGAGATATTTTAATAATTCAGTGACTCAGCTTTTATTTATTGACACCGAAATAATAACCGATTCCAGTTAACTTTATAGTCAACTTGATGTCTCGTGCCCACTGTTATGCATAAACTATTATAGATCTTCCAATAGGCCTGCCATCTTCTCTGTAGCGGAATACTGACGTACCTTAACTATTACTTTCTATTAATGTCTTGCATTGTGGTCAAGATGGCCTAACATAGATCAGAACTCAGATTAAATGCAAAAAATATTACTTTAAAACTATCGCTTCTGACCATCTCATGGGATTATAAGTAAGCATTGACTTATAACTTAAAAAAAGAAGCTAGCCGCAATAGCTCTTAAAAATAAACACGATTACCTAATGTTCCTCTGCAGCAGTCAATTCTATAAGTTTTGATGTTTACGATCTCCTTTTTGCGGTATTACGGCAACACCTCAGAAAACAAACCTTGAACATCGCAACACGTAACCAAGTTTTACGATCAAACAAACATAACGCCTACCTACGTACATCTCGCTATTCCGTCACGTCTGCGACCGGCCTCGAATGCAATCGTCACACACAAGATTGCCTGGTATTCATTAAATTTCGCAAAAATCATAATATCGTTAGTCTCACACGAAACATTTATAGAGGCTGCTCTAAGCACGTACGGTTACTTCAGCCGGGCCTCGCGCCGACGGTGAGTCGGTGGTGTTTAGAAACGGTTACCACACCGCATGTGCCGGTATCTACTCGATGCTGGTTATTACCACTAGTTACTTCACCAGATCGACGTAATCGCACTATTCACGAACATTTCGCAGGCATTGCAGTTTGGTTCAGTTGACAAATGTAGATAAATGGCATAAAGACTGCGATAACCAGCGCAATTAATAATACAGTTTTCAACATATATTTTTTTATTTTTTAACGATTGCAAGGTTCAACGTCACTGTCCACCTTGTTAACTAAGCGAATCTAGAATGTGTCAACAATTTTACTATTATCACGATAATATTATCATGAAATTTATTTCGATTTTGCGATAAAAATAGGTATTGCGCGGGCATCTCTATCGAAACTCATACACATTTACTTCTACCGATATAAGCAACTACAAAATTAGAACAAGAAAAATTATCTTTACAAAATTATATCTATCAACCCGAACTTCGAAACTGAATTTCTATAACTACAATTATAACAAGAACACTTACAAGATGTAGCATTAACAAGTAAAACATTGATAGGTACCCGTTTCTGTCATCGGTAAACGCAAGGCATCAAAGGACAGAACCAGATACTGGCAAAAAATACAGTTGCTTCAATTAAAGTAGGTACCTTGGTGTGCGCAGCGCTTAAAGATATAAAATTACTTATAAGGAACAAAAAATACAACAAATTAGGTTTTTGCAACGCGCCTAAATAATAATTACAACGTCATCAAAAAATAAATAATAATATTACACACTCTTAGCGCTACACAAGGATTGCCTACGACGTGTGCACTATAGCCAACACACAAAGACTAGAACACGGTCCGGTCCGGTATGAAGTCTAATCCAATCTATCTATCAGCCTTTGAAGGTACACTTCTGGACATAGGCCTCCCCTAATTTGCGCCACTCAGATCGATCTGATAGACTACTGATCGAGCGAACACCCGTTGTCTTCTTCAGGTCGTCAGTCCATATGGTTGTGGGACGACCTACACTCCTTTCAGAGTCGTCAAATACAAATCGTCCCACACATCACTCGGCTAGAACAAGATCCGTCTTTCCCCCAAACCGCACAATCGGTCGTGCAGGACGAGCGACGGTCACCGGGGCCGGGGTCGGCCACCCGCGACCACAAATGGGTCGTATACGTATCACTCACTCGGACAGAACATTCTCGAACGATCCCGTGTACAATAAACCAATTACTGAGTTGCGGTGATTTCTCGTGTAGTCGACGCCACAACATCTCAAGTGAACAGAACATAATAATTAAGGGCGATTAATATTGTAGTGTGCAATGACTTTATCGCCTTTTACTTTTATTATATCATTTGTAGTGTGGATTGGACTACAGTGATCGCATAGTGGTTTGAACTTCGTTGTCGAGTCGCAGTTCGAATTGATAAGGAATAAAATCATTTTCATAGAAAGCTGCATTCATATGTGAGTTTCCCGTAAAGACCCCCAACATTCTACAGAGATTCCTAACGCCAACTGGTTAACAGAGAGAATAATGTTGGAGAGCAATTAATATACAGCAGGACTTACTTCTTCAGTATCGAAGAATAATATTACTTCATAAACTTGGGTGGCAGTTACTGGTATCCATTTAGCTGATGATGCAGCTTGCGTGAAACACTTATTGGGATTGTAGTTCGTTTACAGTTCATGTAACTGCACACATATGGCTGAAGTGGAAATAGGCTGGCCATATAGTAAAGAAGGACTGTTAATCGTTGGGGAAGAAAGGTCCTTGAATGGCGTCCACGTTTCAGAAAAAGGAGTGTAGGTCGCCCCGCGACGACAAGGCTGATGAACTGAACAAGACAGCGGGTATTCGCTGGATTTAGAAGGCAAATTAAGGGAGGCCTATGCCCAGCTGTGGACCACCAAAGGCTGATAGATAGAGCTGCACACATATCCCAACAACCGCATTACACCAAGTGAAAATCATAATCCTTGCAAATATGAGCCAAGGTTTATGGACGAGGTAAGCAGAATAATATTAAGTAAAAGTTTTCCGTATTATATTATAATCGCATTCGCAGTGAACAAACAAGGGCATATTATGTGATGTGATTGGATTACGGGAGATTGTCCTGTGTACGTGAGACATTCGTAGAAATGGCGTCATTCTCTCATCACAACTCAATCACATTAACGCCCGTACTTGAACTAAAAATCTCGGTAACAATTGAAGGTAATAAAGGAAGGAAAATATATCTTTAGATTATAATGAAGGTCAAACTTATATAATATACGTATATCAAAGTCAGGTTATTATAATTTAATCTATTAGTCTAAAATATTGGATGCAGGTAAGTAATGCAACGTATATCTAAATAAGTTTGGCTCAAAAACCTTACTTACGAAGAACTGTGACAGAAGTGAACATAAACGTTATTAAGTACCGATACTACAAATTATTGAAAACATAGTTCAATATGTTATTCTGCCTATGTCCAGCTGTGGACTTTTAAAGGCTGATAGATAGATAGATAGTTTAATAGAAAAATGTACTCAGTATATTTCCTTACATCACGAGCAATATCCAACTTATCAATTAACTAATCGCCGACAATCTAGACGATTACCTCCGTCGCTAGGACTGAAACTATTCTTAGCTCATCTGTTGCACTCGATCCATCACAAGTCACAAGCACCGCGGCAGAACATTGTAACCTCTCACGTACATCGCGAGTTGTCATCGAGCATTATCTATTTGAATCCGGCCGGTTGCTCAATCCCTCGCCTACCCATTTACCTACATTTCGTATCAGATCAAAGTAATAGATGTATAATACTGTGATATAACGGCTTCATGCATTTGCCTTATTTACAACATGTTGGAGAATTGCGACACTGTTTGTTGCGAGAGTATTTTGTTTTGTTTTAGACTTCTATTTTGCGCGATCAGCTGGTTGGTTTCAATTAAAATGGTTGTAGCGGCAACATATAACAATGTCAAACACTCATATTGTTTATATTCGATCTGCAATATTCAGGATTATACACATAATATGATTTATAAACATAACATAATTATTAAATAATACGTGAAAAGAAATATTTTACATATATATTCATTCTCACAGTTTGGTATATGTATGAAGAGTTTGCATGGCGAAGTGAAGTAACTTAAATTTTATATTTATATGTTAAAAATGTTTAATTTATTTAAAACGCTAACACACTCATACCCCGGCAATAGGATTCCCTGTGTCGCGGGTGGCATGGACGACACAAATAAAATTCACTAACACCCATGACCCGAGAACAAATATTAATCTGTTACATAAATATCGGCCCCGGCCGGGAAGCGAATGCAGGATCCCTAGCTTCGCAGTCAGTGTCACTACCAACTAGGCTACGCGGCCGTCAAAATAAAGCATCCTGATAGAATTAGTTCGATTACGTAACCTTTATTTAAAATTCAACGTTTATTATACTGTTAAATTACTATTTACTCGTAATGTATGCAAAACAAAAACAGGCGCATAAAAACGACTATCCGTTAATAAAATTGCGTGTTTTATGTTGTCCAGTTATTTGTAAATGCGCACATATACCACCAATGTTGCTTAACCTTTAAAAATGTGCTAAATTTATACAGTAACCCGATCAGCCATCACCGACACGTCAACGAGATCGAATGGCTGTGGCAGTGTGGCGGCGTGGCGCTAGTGGCCACGGCAGCCACTCGCAGATCATAACAATTTGCTCGCGTGTTCACGTCGCGTTGCGTGATGAACGTGCACTAAAAATATTAATGTTGCTAAAATGCAGCCGCGTTCAACAGAGAAACCAGTATGCAATTTTTCGTTTATGAATGAACGCGGAAAACGTGTTGAACTACGTGAATGAAAATCACTTCTGCAATCGTTGTTCACAAGAATGTTTAAAAACTATTTCCTTTATTAAAAAATGTTCCGTATGATACATTATTAATTACAATCCACAGTGGAAAGATTGTCGAGAACTTGTTTGAAAAAAGTTGGAACATGGACACAGTAAATAGATACAAAATATAGAATACCTGAGATCTCACGCAATAAGGCTCCTGCGAAGTCATAGTAAAACTATGTAAAACCCTATTTAATATAATATTTACATTATAGAGATCAGTGGACGTAACGCCGAGGGTAAAATAACTCTGGTCCGTGCAGCGTGCGGCGTTGTAACACGATCAGTCGACGCGTGGCCACCGAGCGAGACGGACGTAACCCACACCTAAGGAAAGTAGATTTCCTTTACAGGAAATTTGAGTATGGGAGAGCTTGGGGTCAATGCTTATTGAATAGAACTTGAGAATTTCTCGGCTCTTCCATAATTATTCCTCAGCTGAATCAGAGAATATATCATGCTACGTATGTGCTTTTGACAAGCGAAGGAATAACGTATGCTGGTACATATTCCAGAATTTTACACTTGATGACAATTGAACAATAAGACAATTGAACGGTTCAAACTTGAAGGGTATGAAGAAAATAAGCTACCTACCTATAAAACAGCAGTTATATATACTTACTACTACGTATAAATAGAACTTGACTGATTCAAAGAGGTGTGTGTCGCGTGTACTGAAGCATGTTATCAAATTTATTAAAACCTGTCCAGTATCTTACAACCCAAGTTATATAGTAGATAAAGATAATTAAGTAATCAAAATGCTTAGACAGCTAAATAGATACATTATATTATGATTGATGTATACAATATACATCAGTGATTGACCGGTAGCAAACGACCTTTACGTCGGAAGGGGTCAAAACAACCGCGGAGAGTAATTCTAAGAATTCACCCGCTTTTACTTTACAGGATAATCGCCTTCCGAGAAGTAGATTACAAGGCGCGCTTAATCGGTAATGCGTCTAATGCAATAACGTAATAATAGGGCGACGGGCTTGCATAAATGATTGATTTACTACCCGCGATTACTATCGTTGCGATACTTCATTACTGGACGTCATTGGGTAATGGATCTTTATAAACCTATATATCTACCTTAATGAG
>DWPA01006729.1:0-10805 GCA_018251375.1 Calpodes ethlius
ATAGAAGAAACAAAGGAAAGAAAACCATTATTTTAATTTCATTACATGACTAAAGTCTTGAAAACTGTCCTTGAAATGTCTGATCAAGTTTTGCAGTCTAACTGATTTGTTTGTGTGAGTTGGCACGTTGAGTTACTAACGTTACTAATGAATGTGTAGCGCCATCGTCGCCAGTGCAGACTAGGAAGCTTCTCAGTGCTAAAGGAGGTCGCATGAGCAGCGTGGAACTGCCCGATGAGCCGGAGCGCAGCCTGTCCTCGAACAGCGCCAGCCCCTGTCCTTCACCTGTGAAGCAACCTAGCGTAAGTGATCAAGATTCATTTAAAACAAAAAAAAACATTGTTAGAATACACCACGGAAGGTTTTTCTTCTTTGGAAGGTTATGCTTCATTTTTGGTTTCGTTTGAAATTACATAGTGACAGAAGATTAGTCTCTAAAACATTGTGAGTAGTCTCTCTAGCAACTATATAATCTGAGAAATATTTTTTTATAATTAAGTGAATAATAGTTATCTTACTAAGTAGGTAACTTACTAATAACTACCACCATATAATTAACTATACATATACCTATATGGTGCGATAGTAACATTTCAGAGGGGCTAATAATATCTTTTATCCTTCTTGTTTGCGTGTATTTTATTTTGATAATTATTATTTGAGAAACAATCGCATTTAATTCGTTCTAGATAATCGTATAAAATCACAGAATATCGTACGATTCAACCTTACAGTACATTGCATTGCATTAACATCTGAATTATATTTGAAATATTAGAGGTCAATATTAAGAGGTCTCTATTGAAATGCCGATGTTCAATGGATTTTTGTGTTCATTTCAGAAGCATCAACGTCTTCTGCCGACAAATCTATACGTGATCTTGTATAATTTCAAGTCCCGTCACGCCGACGAACTTGATTTGAAAGCGGGCTACAAAGTGACGGTGATTGATACGTCTGATTCTAATTGGTGGAAGGGAAAATGTTTGGGCAAGATCGGATACTTCCCGTCGAAGTACTGCACTAAACTGCAAGCCGGGGAACGTCCCCTTCAAGTTACGCATAATCTTCAGGTAAGTCTACAACACTAGTTCATTCTGATCGACTTTATTAATAGCTATCTTTACTTTTATAATAATTTATATATACAAAATTTATTTTACAACCGAAAACTGATAAAATAGTTTCGTTATTTCAGAAGTATTACGTGGAATAAATTTATTAATGTTATTCCTTTGATGTAATCCGCAGAATTTGAGTTTTGAAGTAAAAACTGCTTTAGGCTGTTTAGGTATTATTGAGATGTGGAAATAACACTGAATTCGCGTGTCCGTCACACTGATGTTTATATCCAAATGTATGTGTATAACTATATACATATGTATGTATAATATTATCTTGTCCGGTAGCTATTATTAAATACATATCGATATTCCACATCAACATTAAGTATTATAGATATTAATCATTACTATATTATTACGGTAAAAATAATTTAAAAATTTTCAAAAATAATATTTACATATTTGTGGACCTAAAAAGTATTTATTTTTGACATTCGGTCCTGTAACTGGCAGTTTTAATATTTCTTTTATTGCTAATTGAAGATCTGTTTTACGTCGTGTTTTGGCCAAAATGCGATTCACTGCAGTCATTTACTGAGTAATAATCATAAAATTTGTCGTATACTTTTCTAAATGGATCGTGTTGATTTCATGATATCGTGTTGTAATGATGTCTATACTGTATTCATCAAATACTTCTTTCCTAGCCCTCATCTGACGCAAATGAGTATAGCGCTTTGTCATTGGCTGGCAACAAAAAAAAAAACAAAAAAAAACCTAATTATAAAATCTTTTCTATTACTAAATCTTCTCTTTCATACAAGTTACGAGTTATTGTTCTTGTACTAATATCGAATATTTTGTGAAATGTATCATCATTTTAAATGTAAATGACATTTTCCGTTTTTAGGTATCCGATGGAGACAATGGCCTGATGCTCCTTCGCGACCAGATTGTGATCCAGGTCGGGGATGAAGTAGACGGCATGGTCATGATCCGGGCTGGAGACAACCGCCAGGGCGTTTGTCCGGTCAAGTTTCTACAGGAAGTGTGACGCTTCAGACTACCCAACTTCAACGTTATGCGGGTAATGGGATTTTTTATAATAAGGAATATACCTGTTTTACTTACACTAGAATAAAAATAAAATAAACATATGTATGTGTGAACATATACTATGCTCGAAGATTCGGACTTAGAACCTTCACAGTGAAGATGATGGTTTATATTAAAATTTCCAGAGACGCGGGTCACTATCAGAGGAAAGCAACAGACATTATAATCCAAAACCAAATCGAAGCGCACCAGTCACTCCATGCGACAGCGAAACGTCATGGTCTAACTGGTCCACTTACGACACAAGGAGGTCTGATAAGGCCAGCTACGAGGCATCAGTTGAAGGGGTATGGTGGTGGCGGAGACCGTTGGGAGTCAGGCGGACCCAATGTTTTGGATGTGGAGCCTCGTCTTCGAGTAGACCTCTCAGGATGACTTATGCTGGTTATGGTCAGGATGAGTACGAACACCAGCCGCTTACTTCGGACAACCGGCCCCTCCATTTTGTAAGGCAGATGTTTTTGTAAAGGACTGTAATGTTAGCGGATATTGTCCAGATATAGAAGTAACTTGCTTAGTAAACGTTTTTTTGCGGATTTTGGACATTATTATGGAAGGAGTCTATTAGTTATACTATGGACTCTAGAGTGACCAATTGATAGAGTAATGTATGTGAGTAAATAAGTTAATCAATCTATTTATCATAGTCGTAACGTCTAATATTACGGGGTACATAGAGTGCTCTTTATACAAGCTATGTCCAGCTAAATTAAGCTGTAGTTGCTGAAAATGCCACATAAATTAAACATGTATTTATATATTTAGTATTAAAAATATAATTTGAAATAGACCATTATTAACATTAATGTTTAATGTAATGAATATTTATGAAATATACTGTATTTTCTGTTTTGTTAAGTAACTTAAAACAGCGGCTATAACGTCCCGTATATTAAAAACGGCCTATTAATTTATCTTACAACCATAATCCTTCCATATGTTAAGGGTTTCTTTGTATTAACGTTTATTGTGCATTTTATTCTTGCGTATAAGTATTTTAGAATTTAACATATTGTCGTAACATATCATTTTTTAAAATATACTATAATGATGTTATATGTATGTATCTTTAACATCACTCGCTATAAATTTCGATTGTGTGAAATTAATAGCTGAAGTTATCGTTTGGAAAATATCTAATAGTTATGAACCATTAGGACATAACTGATCGATGACTTCTTTTTTACGAATTATCATTTTATACGACGTCACTAAATAACTTTTTTGTTTGACAGCGGCAAGTAAAAATGTAGTTAATTACGATATTATATCGAGGAATTGACACCTTAAAATTCACCTCACACACAAAGTATGAGCAAATATAAAATTACACCCTAGCAATTAGGTAACAATAGGTTTAATTATATTTTATATGATGTAGATTATATTATATGATATATCATGTTACGACTTAAATTATCGTAGCTATTCCAGCGATTATATTATAATAAAATATAACGATTCAATTTGTTTCTCCGGGTATATGAAATATAAGTATGTCGTCTGTAACATACTAAAAAGTTGTGTAGACTATTTTTGTTTTGAGTACATTAGAAAAGATAAATATGTTGAAAACTTGATGAACTCATAATTTATAGATCTTGCACGAATTCTATGGGGTCAATAAAAACATCTAAATATTGTAAAGATAGACAAAGAGAGAATGGGAGTGAAAATTTAAAGCATTCGAGATTAGGTACAGCAAATAAAACCAGATCGATCCTTTGCGTGTATAATTTTTGTTTTACAAAATTTCCTCATATTACCTAGTTAGTAACATATTAAGTATTTTTATCGATTTAAAAGGAGGAGAATTGAATTGAGGAGATTTGATCAGTATTTTGAATACTATTATCAGTAGTCTCAGTCGGCCTAATTTACATAATCCCGGATTGAATAATTCCTCCATATTTTATTAAGGTTAGGTTAGTTTACATTATAATAATAGTGCATTTATGATTTTTTATTTACTTAGGGCTCTCCGCACTATCCGATATATTGACGGTATCATGTACAAATCGTTTTTATTCTTTCAGTGGCATATACATTCTTGCGACCATATCCAAATTGTAAAAAATATAACGTTATAAAATATGAATGCATAATTGTTACGATATATTAAATCACGTTTCAACTCAAATAGGTATATGAATTCTGAACATTCATTCTCTTCATTTTCATTTTTCATTTAATTTCAGTTTTTAAACGAATCGTTATTAATACGAATACTGAGTACATACAGGTTCGATAAACTCTTCATTTTTGATTTATCTATATAAAACATCCCATTTATATTTTTTTATTATGCTGATTTTTAAGTATACAATTGAAAGGTTTGTTTTATTAACGTTCCTTGTAGTAACAAAATCTAATGATCGCTATTTGACACCGGGTGTGTCCAAACAGGGTATGTAGTGTCTCAAATGGTATTGGAAAGGAGATAAATTAAGAATGATTTTTTCGGAAAATTAAAAAAAATATATAGGTAATTTTCGTATTTAATGAAATGAATATTGTTGAAATTTTCGTAACTGCCTCCAGTGGTAATAAAGTCCTTTTTAATTTTGAGAATGTATTGAGTATGTAAGAAGAAACAGCTAACTCCAACAATTATATTGTTTAATGAATATAGACATTGATCTACTGCTCCAAAAGATAAACTTGGTAACTTAAAAGTTAATTGAGAAATAAGAGAAAGATATACTTTTTATTCTTTGTAATCCATAAAATATGCAAAAAGAAAAGAAAGGTACGTGGGGAGTATTTTAAATACGAACTACGTTGTATCAACCTTGATTAGATTCAATAGGGTTGCGATTACTACTTTTTTAATACGTACTTTTTTTATAAAGCATCATAAGATATATTAAAAGTACTTTTGCGAAAAAAGTACATATATAATTTTTAATTATAACGTATTTATTTTCGTTGTGGCATAATATAATCAAAGCGACAGTAACTGTGGGAAAGGTGAATTTATTTATTACTTTACCTAATAAGAGTGGTAATTCTTACTTATTATCATGAGAGTGATATTGTAGTCAAGTAGCGTGCATACAAATTTCCGACATTTGTATAGACCCTCCCAAGCCGCACTGGAACACCATGGCGGAACATGCTCTTGGCTTCCACGTTAATGTGGAGAGACATGCCCTATATAGTGGGCTGTTGGTGGATTAAAACTTACCAAATTATAATTCCATATACTGTAATAAAGTCATAAATTAATTATACCTAACTGGTATATAAGGAAAATTGTCACCCTCATTAACGTTTAGATATTCTGGAACATTCCAAGAAATCCGATAGGCATTTGTTTTTGACAGAATACGTTGGAGTAACCACGTGGCTAAATAAATAAGTAAGATCATTAGTATCAATTAATTTTATGCTCGAACAGTTAAAGAAATCAGACATAATTATATAGGAATCATTAAATACCTATGTTTTTCATACAAGTAGTTTTTTTAAACTAGCCGCCCGCTGCGGCTTTGCGACGTTGCAATTAAAATTAAGATACAATTAAAGGAGATTGTCTATATCACTCAATAATAACGTAGCATCCTACGTACAAACTCACAAACATTACCTCTTTATTATAGAGGAATTCAAATACAGAAAAAAAAATCCATTGAAAAAAATATGTAAATGAAAATGTAATCCATAACACCGTTTAGCCTCTCAACTATCTCTACAAAAAAAATCATATCATAACAACACTCCGTGGTGCCGTGAAAGACAGACAAACGAACACACTTTCCCATTTATAATATTATAGAATGGATTATATAAGTATTTACTGAGGTAGACTTTAGCCAAGTAACATCGTTAGGCGACGTTCGCGTGTCTTATGTCGGTACTTAGATAGGTATGTGTAAATTAATGTAATATGATGTCGAACGCATTCTTATGATAAATACTAGAATTGAATAGAAGTACTTGTTAATTAAAACTAATTTTATTAAAATTTACGTAAAGTTACACAATGATGCGGATCGCGTAACCTTTGATAACTTTTGCTAACATAAAATGTTTTATAATTGCAACAGCATAATATCCATAACACAAAAATGTTATTTGGACTTGATTATAGTTACTTTTTGTGCCAATAATTTGCTCATTTAATTGTTATTTCGTTCACACAAACACAAAGATATATTGTTTAGGTATAAAGCAATATGTAACTTACTATACATATTAAACATACACGATGCATTCTTCTTTTTTACCAGGTATATATAAGTTTATACGTTACTTTTCGTATTGTATATTTCATATCTTAAATACAATATGAATATGAAGTGTTATTTCATTCAATATTCTCCGCCACTTTGTAAAAAAGACCAAAAGTGGACTTCATATCTCTAAAACAATATAATATTATATCTATTTGTCATGATTCATATGGCATTTAATATTTCATATCTTTAATATAAATTATTGTATTTTTCTATTTCATAACTATCTCCTTCATAACAAAGAGAGTTTTATACCCTGCTTCGAGTCGCTAATGAACAGAAATACTCGAAGTAATACAATTCAAAAACTGAAAATATTGATGCGTGAAATGGATTTCTCTTATGCGATAAATAAGTCCTACTAGTTTTTTGCAATAAATGGGACTAGTTAATAAAAAAAAAAGCGATTTGTTTCTAAATGTCGGTAGGTTATTGACCAAAAAGTCGCTGATTAGTGCTTATGATCAAGATTGAAAAGAAAAGAAAAGAAAAGTTATGAGTAGAAATATAAAACTATAGATAACATGGATAAATCTTATTAATTGCACCGCATGAGTAAATAAAGAAACTAATGCGACACACTATGTAAACATAATCTTTAGATATAGTCATATAAATTTAAATATATTTTACTATCTATAAACTTGTCTAAGTAAATCATTATTTTAGTATTTTCATCCTATTTCTTACCTTAAAATATACTTGAAAGACCTACCATTGTAAAACTTACCATATTTTATTTAACACGTTTAAACCGTCCCCTTGAAGTTTTAAGTATAATTATGAATATATAAATATTTGTATACCTTTAATATAATAACCAATTCTACAACACTTAGCTAATATTGTAATATTATTAAGAATACCTATTTATTGCAGATGCATAATTTTGACTGTCACAATTTATTTATTCTTGTCACGCATATATCTTATTTTAGTTTTTAAGGAATATAATAATATTAAAATATTGTATGAATATCATTTTTTATTATAACATAGATTAGATATATGTAAAGAATATGTAGTACGTAAGCAATAAAAATGACACTTTATGTGAATATTGAATTGAATTTAGTATTTGTTGTCAGTCGTTACTGTGGAGATAATTCTTTAAAGTATCATTACTCTGTGTTGTTTTTAATTCGTATTTGTTGCCGATCAGTATGCTCGGAAAATTATTATTGTATCAAGTTATTTAATTTGTCAAATGTGTACTTTTGTTGTTTTATCAACATATATTAATTAGAACAGCATAATGAAGTGAGTACTCTGTACACCTCCTTAATTACAGAAAAAGTCATGTCGACTAATTGCAGCTGACCCTTAAATATTTAAAGGTATATACATACAAATACGAGTAATACCTACCTACCAGAATAGGACGAATAATGAAATAGACAATCGGCAGGATTGGGTTCGGATATTATAAAATAAGAAAATTGTTCGATACTGTTATAATCAAAATGATTAACATCACCCAATAGCCATTTACCGTAGGCAATATTTAAGTAGGTATTTAGACATGCTTAAAATATAGATGGTGTTACCTACACATAGATATATTAGACCAAGGGTACAGTATTACTAATCTGTGGTGCAGTTAACACAATTATATGTATATCTGTATTTTAATTTACCTCGGTCATTTGTAGCCATGAGTAGTATCCCCAATGTGGTAAATGTGGTTTCTAGAAGTCCATCCTTATTATATTGTAAGAGTTGATGGGCAACACGCTTACGATACCTAATAAAACCAATTATATAGGTACGTAGATTACTTTATTTGTTCATGAGTTATCAAAGATATTTAATATTATTTTCCTTATTTTCAAATAAAAAAAGTTATAACAAATGTTAGAAAATTAATTATCGACAGTTAACTTATTATAATTATCACTTATGTTAGGTTTAGAACCATAAAGTATTGCATTGTTTAGAATATACGTACGTTGCTTATCCCTTTGTTATAATTATGCATGTTTCATTTTCTAATGTTTATAAAAGTGTTGTATTAGAAAAATAAATATTGTGTCATGAATGTGTTTTTATTTTTAAACCTTGGAATATCAATTTACAGAAGGAACCTATTTTATTAAAGCTTCCCGATGATCATTTGGTTTTTGTAAAAAGTAGATGTGGTTACTGTTCGGTGCGTTGCAAACCGTTTGAAAGAGGAGCTGGTAGCGGATTTATTATAAAAGTGGTCTGAAATTTGCGGAAGAGAAGTATTAACTGTTAATGTTTTATTTGGAGAGTTGAGCAAGCACAATAACCTCGGAAGTCGACAGGGCTGTTATGTCCTTGCCGCTTCTTATGTCGATGGCCCCTCCAATCTTCCCTTCCACTTGTATTGATTAATATATAGTTCTCAGATTCATTTTAAATTTTCGTAGCGGACTTTTAAATTAGAATGCTAATATAAGCAGAGTGATGCTTTTTTCAGTAATATCTTCTTAATTTAAATCATCCAGGTGCGAATGAATCTACTTTATAAAATTTCGCTTGCCAAAAAAAAGTAAGGATTTGAAATTTGATTACAGAAGGAATGTTTTGAGCACATTAATAAACTCTAGAAAAATATTGAAAAACGCGTTTGCGAATATACAAATTTTGGCGGGAACAATTATTTATCTGTATGCATAATACATTTGCATTCGCGAAATATGACATCAATGGCGCAAACAAATACATCGTGGATACAACCATTATTTTTTTTTTATTCCGAGTAAGTGTTAGATAAGAAGTCTTTCAAACGTCCTTGCTTTATTAGTGGTAGCAACATTTACCTTAGTCTGGTTTAAAAAACAAAATGAGTATTAAAAATTTATTCGTTATTTTTATAAAATATTAATTATGGTTCGTCCTAACAAATGAAATGAAATAAAATCATATTATTCAATTAAGTAAAACGATATATTATTCAAAGATAGTTTATTCATACGTTTACCGAAAGTGTAATTACGCCATCGCTTTAACAAATCTACCGTAAATGGCGCCTGAGAAAAAACGGCAGGAACCTATGTATTTTTTGCCACTCACCGTTACAAACACCATAACTTATGGTTGTACACGCTAGCAAACCCGCCTTTGTTTCGCTTGGGAAAAATTCCTTCAGTCCATGACCTTATATATACCTACAGTACCCACCTCTCTTCCTATACGTAACTAGACTGGACTTTACACCCTCAATGTGATGATGCGACATGATTATATCTACCTAGTTCATTATACCTAATACAGTAAACGAACTAGATACACAATCACACTCAAAAAGTTACGCAGGAAAAATGTCCGCGCATCTCCTCAAGTGGACAGAGTACTCTATAAGTACCGCTTCGTTCTTACATACATAGGTTACCTATTACGAAATGTTTAATCAGAAGCACCAAAAATATTAGGAAGATCTTAACAAGTACTTAAGGATGGAATAACATTATTCAGAAAAACTGTGTTGCTTTAAAGGGACTATTAGAAATTTAAATTTTTAATCAATAAAATAATGGCATCTTCTTGATGAGTCTGTCTCTCTCTTTTACTCACTAATTTAATGCCTAAGAGTAAGCAAGACGCGCTCAGCTAAACAGCTAACGTCGATTCGGTATTACAGTGGAGTCTCTTAGTTTTCTTTTTAAACTAAAATAGGGAGAAAGTTTGTCGGATTTTTTTCTATTGTAGTATGCATACATTTTAAAAGTAGATATTGAATGTATTAATAACGGACGGAAGAAAATGCGTACTTTTAACAACATATTGCTCCATTTTGTTTGATTCTCTTACCTTACTTACCACTCCGATTTAATTAAAAGTGTTTTTGGCTTGTCATTTTTGTACGTGAGACACGCAGAAAGATTAAAAAAAATAAAAATCAAGTTTACCCAAGCAATGGCGCCGTGTGACTTTCGAAAAGTATATGTGAATAACAAATTTCAAATCAAATTCATTTTATTTCAAATATACAACTAAGTTATCAGTAAAAATAAATAATCTCACAAATACAAAATCACTCTTTGAAGGCTTTCACGGATATACAGATTTGTTGCTATGTGTTGTCTACGCGTAGCGGATACCAGGACACCATAACAATTACACAACCTATACCATCTGAAGATGATCATCAGCAGTTGTACCTGCTTTAAAACATAAAAACTCTTTAATATTACATGGCTGTTGCTACTGACGCCTACAGTTCAAATTGTATCATAACTAACGATGACAGGTTAATCACTAGAAGAGCTGACTTGCCGTTTTGTGGATAGATCCATGTAAAGTCAGGCGGTAAAGGCACAGGCCTAGGATACTTTGACATGAGAACCTCAACGTGTAAATAGATGAAGCCCGGTTTAACCATCATGAAGGAGATGGAGATAAGGAACAGTAAATTTCTTTT
>DWPA01006730.1:0-10804 GCA_018251375.1 Calpodes ethlius
GCTTCGGTTCGAAGCGAAACGCGTGTTGGTGGTAGTATGTATGTTGGTATATACTTTAATTTATTGTAGTGCATGTTTTCCTTTATGGGAGGGAGGTACCGCGCATGTTTTGAAGTATATACCGTCATACATTTTAATCGCGGATTGTTGAAAAGTAGAATAATAATAACTGAATAAGTTTTCAACTTATTCCTACTGTTGTTAAGCTTCTCAGTTTTGAAGGAAACATAGTTACAAAACTTTTAAGTTACATACGTCGTGGTCACGACTAATCGTGATACTATCTTCGTATGACAATATCATATCTGATATCACAGTGTTATAAACTTTTTTTATAGAATTCCAGAGAGATATATAAATTACGCTCTTGGTAATGAACGAAGAGTTTCGGGTTTGATTCCGGCAAAGATTTAGGTTAAAAAAAAATACCATCTTATTCCCGATTCACCGAAAAGAATGCAGGATATTTCTATTTTTTTTTTTAAACTTTACTTTATCCTGCAATATTAATTACTAAAGTAGTGATAGCCTGGTTCGAACTTTGGTTCCCCGAACGTGGGGGCGTAAGTTCGAATCTCTCTCCAATTGTTCTACAGAACAATTTGCTACAGCAAATAACAGGGAAGATTGATATAAATTATTAAAACAAGAACAGCAACCATTCGTAACAGTCCGATCAACTTTCGTGATCATACTAAACGTTACTACACTGAAACACGTTTTAATCAAAACAATAGAGTTTAAACAAAATCTCACGAACAGCGTTTCAAAGCAAACAATAATCTCAATTTCAATATGAAACATGGGAAGTTAGTCGTCAGTAAATTCACAGAAAGTTCCCGAGTCAAATGTCATGGGAATGCGAGACTTCCGACTTTTTGCCAAACGTAAACACATCCTTACTTGATCCAAGCTTCATTGTCTTAACGCCAATTAAAGTCGCCAGCGATCCATCAAAAGCGAATATTTGTTTATTTTTCATTTGTTTTTTGTTCACAACTACCTTGTTAGTGAAGGGAAGTTTCTCAACACTTATAACGATATATTACAACGAGTAAATTATAGTCTGCACTTATTTCTAGTTATTGTAATCTCTTGAAATCATCATGGTAACATGAATACTAATAATTATAATACATACACATTGTATATGTATTATATTGACATATATATATGTATATACTTATAAGAGGTTTTAGTATGTATGTGTATTTTACCTTCCCAAACCGCCTCTCATTTTTGTACGGTCGAATGGTTACCTGATAGAGAATGCATTGAGCATTAAGCTCGATATTTGTACTCGATATTTTATTGTCATCAATAGAGGTTAAATAAATAAAATACGAATATAAATACTTATATATATGTAGTCTAGAATTGATATGAATAAATAGGACATCATAAACACTCCTGAATCGCAATTACAGTCATTTGTTTGTCACGTAAATGACTGTTCGATCCGAGAATTGGATCTGCTACTCCCGTGACAGTCAATCGAGTTTGTAATCAACGTTATTTGTAACTTTTGATTCCAAATGCGACTTAAAATATTTATATTATCCTTATATATTTTTCAGTAAGATAATCCTCAAATATAAGTAAAGATTTTTAGGTTAGGTTAGGTTAAGTTTACTTTTATTGGCATACCGGTATATAATAATAAATAAAGCATTATCAAAAATATGATTATTTCATTATGTTACTTGATTATGTTGGTTTATACTCAGGGATACTTAAAATATGTTTTTTAAATACATCTATACATTTTATACATTGTATATTAAAAGCATGACATTATTGAAAGGCATGTAAGTGTGTTTTGTGTGATTTTTATTGTGTGTATTTCTATTATATGGATTTAGAAACATGTACAAACAATTATATTTACATTAAAACTATCCGTGTATGTAATAGCGAGAGAAATATGGGTTATTTTTATTTATAAGTATTATGATTTGAGTATAAAATACGATTTTGTGGTTTTTGTGTTATATCTAGGACCATGTATTTGAATTTGAAATGTGTGCAATTCGAATTTCAAAAAGTGCACTTGCATTACTCCACTGCATGCAAGTTATTTCGCTTTTTATTTCGTTTGTTGAGAAACTGAATGTCACTTTAAAAAAATATTTTAGTAATCAATCAACTCTATCTCCTTTCTTTTCCTTCTTATCCTTTTTTTATTGTCTTTTTCCCCTAATATACCTTTTAAAACCTCCCCTTTCTGTTACTGATTTCGTGATTCTCAATTTAATTTTAACGTTTCCGTCTCTTTCCCTCTTTTATCTATTTAAACAGTTATCAGTTTCTCAACAAACGCACTAATCCTATTAAATTCTCTCTCTTATTGTTCCATTTTATCTTGCAGATGACGAAGGAGGTCACATTAAGCAGGGGTATGAGTCCAGGCGGCAGAATGACTTATACATGCGGCTGGGACTACTCCTGGGGGAGCGACGAGGGTCGAGAAATAAGTCGAGAGAAAGCTGCACTTCCCTGGCTTCCCTCGACGCTCATACCCTGGCCTCGCATAACACCAGCCCGGTAAGAGACTTAAAGATACGTATTGGCTTGTCTGGAAACTTTGTGCTGATATTTTTATATTACAATTAAGACGTAACTCATTCAAATATTGACGAAAATAACGAAGTGTAACTAAACTTTTTTCCCAATAGGACTAAAGCCACTTCTTTGAGAATATGTACACTGTACATATGTAATTTTTTTCAATAATCAGTCAGGTCTCACGTGCTATCTACCAATTATTTCAATATTCTCGCTGTCAAGAAGTTAACTGTCTATAAATGTCTATTCCAATTTAAAGTCCCACTCATGAAGACTAAAATGGTATACATATTTTTTTATCATAAAGGCCTGCGTGACTATTTATCATTTCATCGGTTGACGCCCCTGATATTACGAATGATTGTCTTCGATGGGCAACAGTGACTACTTACTATTAGGCAGTCTTGCTCGTTTGCCTGCCTCTCATTAAAAATACAATGATCCCTAAAGAAACTTCATGATAGAACAAGGAACACCTACAATAAAATAGTTTTAGTAACGTAGCGTCTTATCTTAAGCATCTTTATATCAAGCTTTATATAATTTCTAGGTGTCAACCCTAACGGGATCATCAGAGGTGGAAGCAGCCACGCCGCTTGGCCGAGACTCTCTTGGCTCGCTGGCGTCCATGTCACTATCGGCTGCCAGCAACTGCTCTTCTTCAAGTCCTGGTAGCAGACGACATTCGGTTACTGGTAAGGATTAACCACATCTGACTCTTTTTCTAAGTCTGACTGATATTTTGGAGTTAATCAAAAGCATTATTTCCAGCCTTACAAAATGGACGAGAAGAGCTAACACGAATGTCGAGTGGTTTCTTCAAAACCAGAAAGACAGCTGCTAGAAGATCGGCGAGAGTCAGCAGTAAGCAATCTACTACTGCTTCTGATCTTAAAAAAGGTAACGGAAAATTTTGTAAAAACTTAAAATTATTGTATGAATCCCTCCTGTATGACGTCACCATACCTCTCTGCTTCCTCGTCTATCTTATCCTGAACCTTAGTGCCGCCGACTGCTCCAATATAAAAAACAATTTGAAATCTGGTTTCATTAACTTCTGTTACTCAAAGTCTTCTTGGGTCATTTATTAGATTTATAAACCCATCTCCTATTTCATACTTTTACTAACATTTATTCTCATATATGTTCTTTTCCAGTTCATCCGATGCCACAACTTACTCTACGACCACTTTTCTTTGAAGTACCCTCGACTACGAACCAGGATTGTTTCTCTGGACGTCAATGGTTAATGCGAGATATGGAAAAGGCGTTAGAATCATCGTCATCAGGTATTTATCGAAGTCTTTCATTAGAACCCTAAAACATTTAGTATATTTATCACAACCAGTACCTCGAACTGTATTACACAGAAGTAGAAAGAAAGGATCAATAGTTCGTATTGCCGTCTTTGTCTTTAACATTGTTCAATAAAATAGAGTGAGGTAGATGGGAATACAAGCAAGATCCTATCTTTATATTTTACTGTGAGACCGCATAGTATTGTTAGTGAATACGGGAGTAAATCACTCTCCAAACTTTGGTAGACATAAGATATAAAGTGTAGATTAATTGAAAATATCTGTGAAAAATGCTACGAAAGATTGCTATTACTTACTGTATAGGTACATATTTAATGTTAAAAAAAGTAATATATATTGTTGTAATTCGATTCACGGTCTAATTTAAAACTACATCAATATTTAGTTTTCACAGTTTTATTGAATTCAATTTCCAAACAAAAATTACAATAGAAAGTATTCACAATAACATTATAGGCTTTTTTCATTTATCAATACGCATTAATACAATAAAATGAGCATCAATTACTGCTTTTTTAAAGGAATCCCAAAGTTAAAAGTGGCACTCTTATAAATGACATATGATTTTTAGGTATCCTAATATCCGGCAGCCCTGGTACAGGCAAAACAGCTTTAATACTCCAACTGGTGGAATACTCATGTTTCGGGAGAAAAAGAAATTTCGAGTACGAAGAACTCAGAGAGCAGTCGGATATCAGAGAAGTGCTGCCGGAGGAGATCGCCACTGGAATGTTTACACAACTCGCATCACACGTCGTAGCTTATCACTTTTGTCAGGTAAGATACTTATCCATAGGAATTAAAATCATTGCAAACAAAAGGACGCATAGGAAATAGTCCATAAGCAGTAGGAACATGGAAAAGTAATATACATACGCATATTTCACACACAACGTATATTATATTGTTAGAAAGAGTTGTGTATTAAACAACAGAGGTAAAACATCTAGAAGATACTAGAAGTAGACAAAGGAAGTTAAACTCAATTAAATCTAAGCAACATAATTTTTGTTCCAGGCCGACAATAACAGTACCTGCTTAGTTGGCGAGTTTGTTCACTCTTTGGCAGCCCAGTTATGTCAAGCGCCTCGTCTACAAGCCTACAGAGAGTATCTTCTAAGCGAACCACATCTCTTAGCCAGTTTATCACTTAAAGAATGCATAGCTGACCCAGACTTGGCTTTCATGAGGGGTATCATTGAACCTCTCATCATATTAAGGAGAAACGGAAGTATAGACTCTTCAAATAGCATCATTCTAGTTGATGGACTCTGCGAAGCGGAATATCATCGACCAGATCATGGATACACTATAGCGTCGTTCCTAGCACGACACGTGCCAGAAATGCCCTCGTGGTTGAAAGTAGTAGCCACAATCAGAACACAATTTTTGGAACTGACCAAACAATTGCCGTACACAAGATTGAGCTTAGATGAATCGGATAATGTTCATAAAGACTTGCTGGAGTATTTCAATGCTAGAGTACAATCAGCGCCGATAATTGAAACCAATATTAAATGTTCTACGGGAAAATCTGAGGGCGTCCACAACTCTGTTATGAAATTTGCTCATTACGTTCTCCACCTAAGTCAAGGTTCCTTCTTATTCCTGAAACTCATCCTAGACCTACTGGAGAGAAGTCACATCGTCGTGAAATCGACAAATTATAAAGTTGTTCCAATATCCTTGGCGCAAATATTCCTGCTACAATTCAATTTGAGATTCCCCACCGTGCAATCGTTTGAGAAAGTAACTCATATATTGAGTGTCTGCTTAGCAGCTCTATATCCGTTGACGCTAGTGGAAATATACTATTCAGTCAACTCTTTACTAGTTGATACATTTTTACCTTGGGAGGAATTTTGCCACAGATTCGAAGGACTCACTGATTTTCTCGTGAAGAGAATCGATAATACATATATGTTTTTCCATCCCTCGTTCAGGGAATGGTTAATTAGACGAGACGATAACGAAAGTTCGAAATTCCTATGTGATTTAAGAGCAGGCCATTGCGGCATTGCATTTAGACTGTCCAGAGTACAAGCACCATTAGACCCGGAGAAGTCTATGGAATTAGGTCATCATATTTTAAAGGCCCACATGTATAGAAATATGGGGCCTGCACAACTAGGGCTGTGCCCAAGAGATTTGCAAGCGATGATGGTGGCATCCAGCTCGGCCAATGTCGGCGAAGCTATCGCTAACCTGAGAAACATTTATACTCCAAATGTAAAAGTTTCAAGACTAATGCTATTAGCTGGTGGATCTCCTAATCAAATCACCGAGTGTCTTGGCAACGCTCCTTTGCTTTGTATGTATGCTCACCAGGGTATAATATCAATGGTAGGATTATTGATCGAGTTTGGAGCAGATTTAGAAATGACGAATTCACAAGGTTGCTCGGCGCTCTCGTTGGCATGTCAAAGAGGTCATACGGATGTGGCGAGGAGGTTGATAGCATCTGGTGCGTCACTAAGTCACACCGATACTGCAGAACAGACACCTCTGGTTCACGCAGCGAAGAACGGACACAGGGACACAGTGATATATCTCTTGGGTTGCCAAACTGGAAAAGATGACAGAAATTCAATTCACATCGATGATGGCAACATCGAGCAACTTGTGCCAGGTTCGCGACACGCTTTGATAGCGGCTGCGCAGAATGGTCACTTGGATATCGTGGAGTATTTATTGGATACTGCTGAATTAATAGTAAGTATTAAAATTGTGTTAAATAATATTCCGTCTGTTAAAATGAAACAATTTAAAGTTAGTCTTAAGATACATTTTAATTTCATTTTAGAACTTAATGGCATTCCGTCAGTTATTAAATTTAGCCGAAAAACAGGATAAACGAAATTCTTAAATAAAATTTGTTCTTATTTCAGCCGGATGGTATCTGTCCAGTGACTGGAGAGACAGCGTTGACCGCTGCCTGTTCTTCTGGAAACGCAGCCATTGCCGATGCCCTCCTTATAAGAGGAGCTACTCCATACTCCTTAAACGCCAGGCAGATGTCGCCACTTGCTTTAGCTGCCAAGAATGGCCGTACAGCGCTAGTATTGAGATTATTAGACTCTGGTGCTGATGTAATGGGTTCAGGAGGTAAAAACCCTTTGACCTTGGCTGCTGCTGAAGGACATGCTGATGTCGTCGAGATGTTGCTGGCTCATTGTAAGTTTGTTTGTTTATTTACTTTATTTTAAATTTTTTCATCAATTTAGCCTCGACTTTGTGAAAGTTCACTCTCAAAAAAAAATACATGTATTCAGTTCCTATACCCGACTAAATTATTTAATCGAGAAATTAAGGAACAATTTTCTTTGTAACTCAAGTTTTATGAGTAATAATAACAATATATTTCTAAAATTTTAGGTGCTGACCCAGATGCTGTGGATTCCGATGGTATATCACCATTAGGATGGGCTTGTCTTCGTTCCAGGATTCCTACAATGGTGGTGCTCTTGGACAAAGGGGCGACAATTGGTAAGTACAATTAATTATCAAACATTATTGTCCTTTTCCCTCTTCTTCCAATCTGCACTTAGCCAGTGTGGTGGACTATGGCCTGAACCAATCACATTGTGAAAAGAGACCCAGGTGTAGAACAATCAACAGTTGCAATGATGATGATGATCATATATTGAATATAAATGGTCAAATGCTTGCCGAGTTTTAAAAAATATATAATATAGTTAATTCTGTACAGAATAAAGATCACGGTTATAACCCGCAATAAGAAATTCATATTCCTGATAACGACATAAAAATTTTACCTTCTTTTCCTAGTGGCAGTTTATCAGATGTGATGTAACTATAGTAGAGAAGTGTATTCATCTGCAATCACGTGAATCGTCAGTTCAATTGCCGGCTATTTATGTAAAAATAAGAAATACCATTCTACGACATAATTTTTTTCTATTTCAGATCAACCAGATGGCAGTGGAAGAACGCCTCTAGGCTTGGCTTGTGGGGGACCCGCGGAGCTGGTCGAGATACTGTTGGAGCGCGGAGCGTCTCTAGAGCGAGTGGATCACAGCGGCCTGAGACCTTTGGACAGAGCTATTGGGCAGAGAAATGTTCCCGTAAGTTTACTTTAGAAAATACTTATTATAACTAAGTAAAGACATTGAAATAGATAAAATATTATTTCATACATAATAGCACTATATTTCATTTGTGTGACCGAATAGGTTTAAGTTCAAAACAAATAAGTATATAACACCAAACAACAGGATATCCAGTATCTTGGTTGCCATAGACAACACACACCATCAAAAATACACACACTCAGACCGAGAAGTAATGTAGATAACACAAATACCTACGACCCAAAAACATTTATCTTTAATATAAAGGCTAGACCCGGTGGAGAATTTAAATTCGTTTTGCAGACAGTGCTATTACCAACTAGCCACGGGGTCATCAATACACACTAGACCAGTCTGGTTGAGTTAGAGTAGGCAAGGTCAATGCATTCTCTATTGCAAATATATCCTGTCACTTGCCACATGAGTTGAAGCCGTTATTTGCAATACCTTTCTATCTTCACGACCTAATTCCTAGTGGTAGAACGTTGGATTCCCGAACTTTTGGGCGTGAATTCATATACTGTAATTTTCAAAAAAATCCGACGTAGTCTGTACGAATTACAAGTTATTTATCGTTTGCTTCGGTGAAGGAAAACATTGTGAGGAAATCAGCACACCTGAGAGTTCGCCATAATGTTCTCAAAAGTGTATGAAGTTTACCAATCCGCACTTGGCCAGCGTAGTGGACTACGGCCTTTGCCGCTCACATTATGAGTGGAGACCTTAGCCCAGCTTTGGGACAGTTATGAGTTGTGACTATGATGTTGATCTAGTATATAGAATATAAATGTACTTATTATTTCATTATTCAATTTCAGGTAGTAAATTGTTTCTTGCGAAAAGGTGCGAAACTAGGCCCTACCACTTGGGTCATGGCTTCAGGCAAACCAGAATTTATGTGAGTATTATTAAACTATTGTGATCCTCCACTGATCGTATTTCGAGATCCTTTCGACCGTATACTTGAAGTTATGGATAGAGTTCCGAGGTTTTCTAAGTCTCTATATGATGAGAAGAACCCTTTCTTGAAGTATCACGAAAAGGATAATTAGAGCTTCTTCTTCTTATGTTGTACATGCCCATATGCGACGGTGACAACTCAACATATATATATATTTATTCTTTAAATCGTATCTTTAATAAATAAAACCTTTGTTCAACAATATCCTATATAATCACACGTTAAACACTTTTAGAACAAAGTTCCTTAACGAGACTTGCAGTAGGAATGAAATGGAAAAAATATTATCCAATGTTTTTAGTGGAAGCAGTATCATATATGTCTTTGGCTGGTTGTTGTATAGATTATTTTCAGGACTTTTCCCATCATGTGACTGAAATAAGGAAATATAAATATCCAAATTACAATTGATTTGAAGTACGAATGTAAGAAACTTCGTTCCTGTCACGCGTCGGAACTGACACGTTATTTTTTTATTTCCAACAGGCTAATACTCCTGAACAAGTTACTAGAAGACGGGAACATGTTGTACCGAAAGAACAGGCCTTCGGAGGCCGCACACCGGTACCAGTACGCCCTGAAGAAGATCAACCCGCTCATCAGCGACGAAGGCCTCACGCAGCCCTCCACGCAGCCGGTCCCACACGAGCACGTGTCGGCGTTCATACAGCTCAAGACTAACCTGCTCTTGAACTTGTCAAGGTGCAAGAGGAAACTTAACGTAAGTTTTGATGAATAATTACCATAACATATTAGTTTCTATAATATAAAGGGTGTCGTGATCAAAACTTTTTGTCATTGCCACATTTTGTCGCGGTCAACAGTTTAAAGTCGTAATCAACGCACTAATTGACACACTAATTAATGGAAAATTTATTGGTAGCTGATTGGTATCTGCCTGGTACATTCATGTACCTAAGTAAATCTAGTTTTATATTTTTTATACCCATATATCTAAATTTCTCATTATATTTCTTTACAGGAACCTTCCGAAGCCTTGGATCTAGCCGCACGCGCGTCTCTTTTACGTCCGAATGCATTTGAATGCGCATACGCAATGTCCCGAGCTATCCTTGCTATGAACAAGCCTTCAGAAGCTTTACCCCACGCACGACGGGCCCTACTCCTGGCGCCATCTACAGACATGTCAGCTGTCAGGACATTAAAGGCATTGCAACAGGAAATCCTGTCAAGAATGGGTGGTGGTACCACAGTAAGTCTTAATGGCGACAACAGATCTCTGAGGAACTTTGACACTATCAGCCTCAACATGCCGTAACGAGATATTAATGAACGTTTATTGGTACAAAACACAGATAATGCAGATTTTTTTGTATTATTGTTTTTGGTACAAAATACAGATATAGATATTATTGATGTAGACGGTTGTATGGAATACATTTTTCTTTTTTTTGAAAAAAAAAATTGGAAAATTAGTATCGAAAAAAAGTCTTTTCGTTTTTGAATAACTGAAAACTCAAATTGGCAATATGTTTGTATGTTCTAAAGTTAGATTTTAGTTCTTTTTCTTGTTTCGAAAGAAATATCAATTTTTTTTTTCAATTTATATTGAGCAAATGTCTTTTGCGTCTTGGTATTTTATTTATTCTAACCGACCGACATTACTTTAAGCAATCAAAGTACATTTTGTAACAATAGTTGCTATGTTTTAAGTTTGTATATTACTTAATTGTTTCCGGCTTCGTATAACTGAAGTTTTCATCTATGTTTACTTAAAGTACATGAAGTTATAATTTTAGTTATATTTTAACTTAATTTTTCGTGACGTATCGACGAATACCTTTTAATTTTCCACCCATTTAAATTTAAGTTCATTTTTTTTTCATGTAATTTTTAATGATATTTTT
>DWPA01006731.1:0-10804 GCA_018251375.1 Calpodes ethlius
TAGCTTTCTCAAATCATATTGCTTTTTATAATACATTAAATTTAGTGCAAAAAAGCCAATTTCAAATTAAAAAAAAACTGAGTGTTAAAACTTGTCACGTTATTGAAGCAAATAATATAATGTTTGGTAGGTCGTTTATGAATATTAAATTAATTGTATTGCTCATGTCCATCGGATAAACATAACTCGCTACAAATATGAATAAATATACATTTTTCATTAATAAAAATACATAGATTATTGTATCCATTATTTATAACTATTTCGGTTAAGTAAAATATGTCGCGAGGTATGTTTTATTGAAAAATAACGATTCGAGCACAGATTTATCAGATGAAAAGATTTGTGATAAAATAGTCAAATAACCGAGAAGCGATTCTCTGGCAACAGCCCCGTCGCTGAATCAATTTTGTTTTATCTAAGTATTACGGAAGCTACATAGTCTGTGTCGAGTATCTCCCAGATATACCCAGGGGGTTATGTGATGCTGGCTGAATCAGAAATTACATATAAGCTTTACTTCATAAATCTCAGACAAATATGACTCATCGTTACAAAAATATTGAATAAGTTAGGCGACAAAAAATGTGGGCCTTATATAAGTTATACATATCTAGTCAATATACATTTTTGAATATTGTCGTTGATAAATAACGACTTTGCAACTAACCTTCGTACAGTCAACTTACCCTGATGATGCTGCATTTCGAGCATGCATCTTGATATATATTTTCATATATTGTAGTGTATATTTCCTTTGTGGAGAGAGCGAGGAGCCATATAAGTCTTAAAGTATATACGCCTTAATTGTGGATTGTTGCAAAATAGAGTCGTAAATCTTTATAAGCGCTTCTAGCCAGTGGAGTTATATTAGCTCAGAAATATTTATATATAAAAGAAAGTGGTGTTACTTACACTATTTACAACTCACGAATTAATGCACTGATTTGGCTGAAAATTGGTGGAGAGGGAGCTTAGTACCAGGAGACGAACATAGGGTACATTTTGTTGTAAATATAAAGGTTTAAAAGGGTGCAAGAAGGGATGAATGTTTGTATGGAGAATGCGTTTTCTTCAGCAATTTATATGTTAACTTTTTGGTTTTGACATATTTTGCCTACACTTAAAAGAAAAACTTTCCATGACGTAAATAGCATTGAAGTAAAGTCATGACTGATAGCCTGGGGTCACGTGGGCGAAGCCGCAGGCGGAAAGCTAGTAATATATAAACGATACCGATAAAGCCTATAAACTGGCCGATGCCGTTTCATGATCATTGATATCAAGTAGTCGGACATTTCCCCAGCTGCTAATAACTCCCAAAAGGCAGGTGAGAGCCGGTCTTATCCACGAAATCCTCTAATCTTCAAACCGTTCTAACTTAAAATGCGAAGTACTTACTAACCAAGCGTTACAAATCAGTTCATAGAAGAATCATTCTCGTGTGATAGACTGAGCAATTTCGTTTAAGCGACTTACGTATAATAACATGTGCCACCTGGAGTCGACCCAGTAAAGCCATTGTTCTCTCAGATGAATGGTCGCGGAGCCGGCTCCTCTAACCAACTTGTCCTCAATACACCCTTGTAGAATGAAACAATTATTCGTATCGGCGTCGATACTACAAAGTAACTTCCATCTTCATATGAGTGTATATCTATCAAGCTTCGGATAATGAAATCCATCGGATGCAATTGCTATAATCTATACTAATATGATAAATGCGAAAGTGTGTTCGTTTGCTTGTCCTTCTTTCACGGCGTAACGGAACGTTGTTATTGTATTTTTTTTGGTTTCGATATAGTTAGGAGGATAAGTACTATACTATAACTTCTCAGTTTTGTGGATATTTCAGCCAAATTAAAGGACAACAAAGCGTAACTTAGCAACCATTGATGGAAAGAAATTGACAACCTTTTTATTGTTGTTTTTCACACACGTACGCGCAGCCGAGGGCAATATCTGGTAAGTTTTATAAACTTCATGTTTAGAGATCGGTTTTATTAATATTACTTAGTAAATATTTTTTTTACTAAAACAGTTGTAGAATACTTTTCATATTATATAAACCACTTTATTCTCAGAAAAAAACTCTCGAGTCTTTTACAACCTTCCAAAGTCAACACGTAAAGTACGTATTGAAATGTTCAAGCGAAGTTTACAACCACAATTTGTATGTAAAAGGTTTTAAAGTATAGGGTATTACTACATACATCCAGTACTACTGCCTAGGCTAGAAGATTACGTTAGATTGCATTTTATTTATTTATTCTTTATTGATCGCTGTTTAATATTATCTACGGTACAAATGATAAGATTAATGCTGAATGTATTTTGTAGTAACTTAGCATTGGCCTAAAGAAATATATACGATTAGCGGTTCTCCGTGTTATGTAACATCCTACTTACATTATAGGTATTCCTACCAGGCCACTTAGAAAGTTTTGCGAAAAAAAGTTTTTATAAATGGAACGCCGGCGATTTATAATTTAGTTTGAAAATTCGATAATTTAAAAAGTAAAAATATTTTTGTTCCAAATTTAAATTTCTGTCTACAAATTTTTTACTGCGTTACGAAACTCGCGTGTCATATAAATGATTCTGTGTCGGAACATTTTTGTCCAATGATTTATATGACTTTAAGTCCAACTTGAGATCGAATGAATCGTTTAATCGAATTTAATTAACTTTTATAGACAAGGTGCCTTCTAAAGCAACTGTGTACCGCTGGTATGACGACTTTAAGTGCGGTCGCTTAAATTCGAAGGACGAAGACAGAAGTGGTCGTCATTTGACTGCTGTTACGGAAGAAAACGAGCTATTAGTGAAATATTCTTCAAATCAAATCAAAACAAATGACGTTTATGGGAAAATACAGGTACAGTAGTTGTTAAATAATAAAAAAAAATAAAACATCTGTATTCCCGCCGCATATGACCATACAATATAATAAAATCTAAGAATAGTCCAAACAATATGAATTATAAAATATCACAAGTTAAATAAGCATTCAATTAAAAGTTACAATGTTGATATTATAAATTTAATTTGATTGTTCAAAATGAGCAAATCACATACGAGGAGGTTCAGCACTGCATACTAGATCGGATCGATTTTCTATATAACAGCTTTAGTGGACGGAGGGTTGTTTCGCGCTCAGTACCCTATGTAGGTAAACTTCAAATTGTTGCGGATAAAATAACTGTATTATAAATAATTAAAACTAAAACATTAAATTACAATAAACTAAAATATTCTTATACGTCAACTTATCAATAAATTTCTGCCTCCTAGATTACTAAACGCTTGTTTTGTCTCCCTTCCTTGACCACTTGCCAAGTGGAAGGGAGAGAAAAGTATATAAAACTATATGTGGTTATGAATAACGCCAATCGGGAACGGAAATTAAATAATTACATATCGTCACCACACTAGTGTTCAGAACAAAGTGTGCGTGTAATGCTACCATTGAAACAGGTCTTCCCACGAAGATTACGATATAATAACCTGTAAGATATTTTCGATTTATCAATAGAAGCCAAAACCCAAACGTCTGTCAACGGTATTTCCGTTTCAAAACAAACAAACCGCAGCGAAAGTGAAACGAGCGAGAAGCGTTGGATTTGTTTTAACAAGACTTTTATCCTTAACGGAGTTTTTAGTACAAATTCTTTTAAGAAACCAAAGGAGTATCAATGCAGTGTGCACTACCAAATGCTTGCCAGAAGTTTTTGCTTTTGTGAGCAACAACAAGCGACCGAACCAGGGATCAGAGGCCTTTATTCCCACCACTCGCATAAGAGATTTCCGAGAAAATAGTATAAAAATGTAAACCATAGAATTTTTTCTTAAAATTTTCGAAGTATCTACGGAAAAGTATAAATGTCGGTTGTGTATTCATTCAAAAACATTGCTGAGAAGATTCTTTCGGCATATCTTCTCTATAGTTAAAATACACTTAATACAGTTATTATATATAATATTAAATAGTTGAAAATTTCATGAGGTTGTAAATGTCACAACGTTGATATGAACCGTTGAACCGTGGTGAAGTAAAATAATTTTAGTAAATTTGTAATAGTTATCTTCTCATAACGGGCATATTGTTAGCTAAAACGCTTTTTCAAAGTTTTACTTCCTACAAAATACTAAAATTTAGATATCTAATGAATATTTATAATTAAGTATTTTCAAATTCTTGTAAATTAAATTCAATTGACAGTAGAGTAAGTTCAGTTAATGGAGTCGGATAACAAGAATACTTGGGAGAAGTTTGTACCAACGTTACCGAGTCCCCGGAAATGTAACAAAATATACAACAAATAAGTTTTCTTCAATTAGCATTAACTGAGTGAGAAATGCGGGATTTCTTTATGCTCAAGTCTGACAATTATTAAAGTTTTTAAGTTAATACAAAGTTAAATTTATATAAACGTCATGGACGCAGAAATCTGCGATAGCAAGTACTTTAGTATAATTAGTCCAATGTTAGATTTTATTATATTTAGTTAAATGTTAGATTTGGTAACAGTTAATGCTTAATGTATTCCGTTCCAGATATTTCGCAAGGATATAGTAACATGGTTATTGACACGTTAATAAAGGGGAAAAAACAATGTCGTATAGAATTATGTTATTGCGACCGAGCTATTAATATGTTAATTTTTAGACTTAGAATTTTAGTTTTGTGCATTTGAATGCGCTATTTAAGATCCATTTAGGCACAGCTATTAACACTGGCGTTAATCCAGTCGCGGCGAGAGAATAACGATCGCTTACGATAGCTAAAATCGAGCAAGTTATAGATAAAATTATTAATTAAATTTCAGTTTGAGACAATTTATTTCGGTTTAACTATAAACGCGTCTCGCCGAAGTAAACTAAGATGCGTATGTAAATTTCTCGAGCGAGTAGATAGGTGCCGTATTATCGTAAAGTTTACGCGTAACATATTCCAAGTAGAACGTAAGCCGACCGTTTACACCCAGTGAATGTGACCTAGCGCTCGTAGGTAGCGCGCGCCGGCTTACTAGTCTAAATCTCGTACGATGAGATTTATGAAGGTACGTCTGTCTACAGCGTGACGCGACATCACCACCCACATGCTATACGAATACATAGATAATGATGAGAAAAAGTGGAAAAATGTTTGTGTAAAAATGGCGCTGTGTTAAAGTATGCAGGATTGATTGACGTGGTGATATGACAGGGTTGCGTTGTTACGCGGGGTCACACGTGGGGGTCACCACGGTAATGAACTAATGACAGATAAAAATATTGCTACGTTGTTGTTATGAAAATTCTCTATATGTATAAAAACTGATTTGTCTCCATCACAACCCGTAATCGTTTCACTGCTGGGCTCGGGTCTCCTCTAACAATGTGAGGGGTACAGGTCACTTTTTTTTTATAATTAAAAAAAAAAATCCCTAAATAATAATAATCATTAAAATTTGATTATTTTATTCAATGGCTCCTGTGTGTGTTTTAACGCGTACTGTTATCGGCGGGTATTTACACCAGGGACTCGCTCTGCAGTTGAAATTCGATAAGGGTAATGAGGATGATGATGATGTAAGTTTTAAAATCCCGTAAGAGATGGACTTTGCACGGATCGAGCTTATTGAAAATACTGATCCAAGGGTGAAATTATTTTTTTCGTATCGAAGCAGTACCGCTATGAATGAATGGATATCTAATGTGTTAAGCTTACATTGAGTCTTCAGTTGATAATTATTATTATTTTCAGTGTGTATGTAAATGAATGAATAAATAAATGGCAGTAAAATAGTAATTATGGTAGCAATCAAACGCATCGCTGGACATGATGGAAATTCAAATCATTCTATCACGTAGGAAAGTTTTTTAATGCAAATATGAAAGTAAGTCTATTACATTCATGTTTGAGATGTTTATGTAAACTATTTTAAACATAACTAATGCAATATGTGTATTAAAAAAATATCGAAATATTTTTTTTACCTCTACGTTAAAAGCCTGTCCTCAAGTAACTAAGTTACGACTACACGGTCCATTTTTTTGAACTTCGACCGCAGTGACAATGTGAAGTGTATAAAGACGTTTTTTTTTCATATGTCGGTCAAACGTCGACTACATGCGTGGATAAACGCAACGCGTAGTTGCCTTGTGCAAATTCACCAAGGATTTTTGTGCAACCTGTTGAGCAACGAATGTAGCAATGGTGCCAAGTCTCCCTTGTTGGAAGTCACTGCGGTCATACCACTCAATTTCATTTTGACGGTGCGTGGTGATACGAGTGGTATAATTAGTACTTTACTGTCATACCTTTTGATGGTCGGTGAAGATGGAGTCTTGTGTAAAGATCTAATCGTTTATGTTCAGATGGCTCAAAGGAGTAATGACTCGATTATCTATTTACATACAATAAAGTTTGTAAGAACAAATAATCACAAATACATACTTTTATCTGTTATAATAAATTAAGAAATACTAAGATATTTGAAGCTGATAATGAACCATGAACATAATATTATGGAAAATCTCACATGTCAATGAAACCACTAGAATGGGACTGCGTTAAATTTAAAATATATTTTACACTGAAAGCTGCTTAAAGCTTCGCCGGAAATATAATATTCGTTTCATTATTATATTTCTATACATTTTCATACAAGATAATTCTTATATCCTGCACTGACTGTCCGCTTTGGAGCTTGGTGGCTTCTCTACCACTTAATCTTATCCCGGTTTTTAACGTATGGTGGCGGGGATTTTATTTTTATTTATATATGGTTATGTCTCCTTGTACAAAGAAAATATAGACAAAGGCCAAATATATGCCTCAATGCCTACTGGCATGGACTATCTGTTTATTTTGAAAGTACTAGGATACTAAGAAATACTAGAAGTTGCCACGAGTAAATACGTTTATAAAATACAAACAGAAATATATATCTATATAGGAGATAAAATACAGAATAATATAATACTAGCATACATTAATATCGTAATATGTGTAGGTACCTGTTTCAGTGAGTAGCCATTGGTGAGCCTGATTATCATTTTAATAATTATATGCCACTGAATATTTATGTCTTAATCAAATGGACAATTTGCTCAACTTAAAACTAATTGTTTGTCAAGTTAATCTTTCACTAAATAAGCTTTTAGGTGACGTTAATATTAGGAGGAATACATTAAGCAGTAATTGCGGCCTGTTCCTACAATGTATTGCCGCTGGCTTACGAGCTGAATCCCGCAGGATTAGTAAGACGAAGGACTAAGAGAATGTGAAAATGTTACTATCCCGGGGCGTTACATTATATCTAACAAATATTGCTATTGGTTATTGGAGGGAATACTGCTAGCGATTAGTACGACACTAATGAGGTTCAAGTTGTTTCGGAGTATAAAAGGAAAGGTCATTATATTTGTGTGTTTCGGCTCGTGTGCGATGTCGGTGAACGTTATATATAAGTTTTATAGCGGACAGTGTACGGTCGGAATCCATCCGTGTTTCGTATTGATAAGGTTTTAGTTACGATGACAATATGTGCTTTAATAGTTATTATGTTATTCGTGTGACAGCTATCACGAAAGTCAAGCTTTTAACAGTAGGTTTATATGTGGATATTAATTAAGGAAACAATTGTTTTTCTTTACATTTTTGGCATCATCTTGCAAAATATAAAAAAATAAATGAATGAATGACTGAGAATAACGATGAGACAAAATGAATAAGATATACATATTTCAAATAAATTAGATGTCATTTTTTTTTTCATATCATAAAAGAACCTTTTGGTAAAGGCCTCTAATATATAACAAAAACGGTAAGACAGAAAGTTCTTAACTCTCCAATGAATATCTTGTTAAATCGGTTTAGCAGCTTCAGTGATTAACAGAACGCTAACAAACATACAGACTGACAGGGAGAAAAAAATTAAAAACTATTGTTTAGATTGTGGCATTGTGTAAAAAATTATGAAAGCCTGAGTGCCTACACCACAAACTGCCGTTTAAATTTTCTTTATCTGTATAGATGAATATAGATTTATAAATAAAATTACTGAAGTAAATATTGTACTGAAAGACAAAGGTATCTATAAATAGCAGAATATATTATTATAGACCAGAAATACTATCGTAGGAAAATGAGTCACTACGAATAATGTGAACAATATCTGTATAATAATAAATACGAGTACGTATACATCAAACAAAACATTTTATACTATTGATACTACTAGCAGAATTGCTAATAAAAATCAGCCAAGTGCGTGTCGGGTTCAGGCAATATAGGGTTCCATAGTTGATCGACTACTATTAGAAAATTAACAAACTCAGTAGCCGTGTCATTTTTCTAAAATTCGTTATAAACGTCATTTAGGACGAACCGTGTGTTACAATGGTTATGAGGTCTTGGGTGTGTTTCCCAAAGGTAGTGTTATTTTGTCTTCGTGTGCTGTCCATGGGAGGGAGGGCGGTCATATGACTGTAACCAAAATTACCACTTTAAGTTTAATATTTTGCAAATAGATTGTTGAATCAATAATGTTAGCAAACCCGTAAGATATTTGAAATACAATAGGTACTTCATATATTCTATCTCTGTTTAACATCTATTTCTGTTTTGACTACGGTACCCTAAAAACTGAAAAGAAAAGAATGGTAACTACTATTCTCTGTGGGAAGCTCCATACGTCGCTGAGTCTCAGCGTGGGCGTTCTCAGAAGTCTTCAGTTTTATAATATACGAAGACAGTGTCTAGTTCGAACTGCACTTCTAGTTTTTTAATTAAAACAAATATATAAAGAGCCGCTAAATTCGTATTGCTTTTGTTATTTGTAATTAAAATTATTTCAACAGTATTTTTCAATTATTATTATCGTAAGTGAATTTTCTGGTATGAAGAGGATAGCAGGCGAGCTTGCAGTGTGATCATTCCTTGTCGCCCATGGTCGTTTTCGATAATCCTCAGTTACCACTATATGATAGATTGTCGACAATTAGATCCTGTTTGTATTAGGTGTTAATAAGAATATCAGTTTGTAGTTTAATCGCTGGAGTACTGTCGAAGTTAGGACTGTGAGTGTAGGTTAATCCATTTAATAATTATTAGTAATCGTTCAGTAAGTAATCGTTACTTGCTTGTTCCACTCGAAATAAGTCACAGGTGCGCACCTCTAGTATAACCGGGCAACCGGTAGTAACCGGCAACCGAGCGCCTTCACATCGAAATACAATTGTTACACCGCAGATAGATAACGCAGTGGTACCCTGGGCGAATCGTACATGGGTTCTACCACCTATTGTGATCAATAAACAACAATGTTCCGTTAGTATATTTGAAGAAAGGGGAAAACAATAAAATTAAAACTAAATAAATACAAACACCATTAAATAGCCCATCCCCGAAACAACACTCGGCGGCTTACTTACTCGGATACGTAATCCAATCGCATTTCAGTGACACGACATACTACTTATTCCTTTATAAGATATAAATATGTGTAAATATAATATATAAATATATATACGTATGTAAATTATGTGTTTTATCGAATTTTTTGACATTTTATCCATACATAAAAAAAAATTGGAGTGTCTGTTTGTAATATTGAAATAACTGATTTTTACTACATGCATCTGAATATGTATACGGTAAATACACGAAAATAACATTTTTTACATTTTTTTCTGTCTGTTTGTTCTGGCTAACGGTTCTGGAAACGGCTGAACAGATTTTGATGGGACTTTTATTGACAGGTAATGTAAGTGATGTTGATGTAATAAGAAGTAACTTAGGCCACTAAAACAAAATAAAGTAAAACAATTTTTGTTCAATTCCACGCAGTCGAAGTCGCGGGCACTGCTTGTATTTATATAAAAATGAATGTGGGTGGACGTGTTTTCGATTATCCTTCGAGGATTGATATTGTCGTGCACTTTAGCAAGCTTGTGGCGACACTTACATTTTTATATTATATGTTGAATATGTTACGTCAATGACGGCCCCGTAGCCTAGTTGGCAGTGACGCTGCCTGCGAAGCGAGGTGTCCTGGGTTCGATTCCCGGCCGGGGCAGATATTTATGTGACAGACAAATATTTGTTCTCGGGTCACGGGTATTAGTGACGTGTTTGTGTTGTCCATGCCGCCCGCGACACATGGAATCCTACTGGTGGGGTATGAGTGTGTTAGCGTTAGTTAGTAATATTTATATATTTATAAAATGTCACATATGCGTCGTAACGCGTTGATTACCGCGCTAACAATGACGTAGCAGATGTGGACAACAACTTACCGCGTCAATTAATGCGTTATTCGATATAATAAACACGAAATAACATTGTATATGTAACTTCAACAACGAAGTTTGTTTGTCGTTTTTTCATGGCGCTAAGTATCGTCGTAATGGTATGATTTTTGTTTTGGAGATAGTTGAGAGGATGAAGAGATATACTTTTTACCGTGTAAAAATATCTCATTTCTGTGGTAAGAACCATTACGATGTATATTTATAGTAAATTATAGAAAGTGCATAACAACAAAGCGTTGCCTAGCAACGAATGATATAATGGAATCGACAACTTTTTATCGTATTTTCTTTTTCGCGTGATATTAAGCCTCAGATAATATCTATTAATTGAATACATTTGCTGATTTCGTGTTGATTTTCATTTTTGCAGCTTTATTAGAAGAAAACGAAATATAAATACACTAGATATAGTTAGTATATTTGGACCGTGTTTAGCAGAAACGTTCCAACCCACACTTTACCTTATTATCTCTAAATATTGACTTTTAATGATAAATTTCAT